>JACJUY010000110.1:153139-168984 GCA_014220935.1 Platorchestia sp. MABIK | reverse complement strand
GAGCTTTTCGATAACATTGCATGGATTTCTTCGGAGAATTTGTAGAGGCCCAAAACATGTCTCCTGGAGATGCGCATTGGCTCGACGTGAAGCGAGTTCTTATGAGAATAATAATGGCATGCCACCAACAGCTTGCTTCAGTATTTCTGCAGTCTGATTGAATGCGTTTTGGTGGATGGAGAAGCAGCACCACCAGCGCAGCGGTCTTCCTTCCTTCTCTTGCCGCCAATATAGCGTTCGAACGTGGCATCTTTATTCGCCTTTTCACTTCTGCTTTGTGTTTGCATTGGGCCATTGTATAGGCAGGCATGGCTAGGCTTCAGTGCTTCCTAAAGAAATAGACTAGAAATAAACTATCATTCTTTTCTACGATGCAACCAGGACGGCCTCCTCGGCAGAAATATCCAGCTTTCTGTCCACGTTTATCTTTCGAAATTCCCTCGATTACAATGCCACCTTTTCGCTGATTACACACACATATTCTAACGTTATCGTGGGTAAGAAAGACTTCACTTTAGCCATTTTTTAGTGGATAGTAATTATGGTTTTGACAAAGCAGACATGAGAACAAAAATGGTGTTTAAATGAATAGTTCATCATGAACACCACCAAAAGAATTATATGATTCTCTATCCCGAGGTATTTACTTCGAAGAAAATAGTGTAGATATTATCATGCCACTGGGAGAAACTAATGCATAAATTGCATGAATACGAATTTTAAGACGAAATAGATCATGATCTCTGGTCGCATAATATGAGGGTTCTAAGTGTACCCTGTGCATAATATATTTAAAATCAATGATCTTAAAAATTCATGATTGGGCTAGCAAGAGCATTCCTCACTAAAGTAGACAGCCAAGGAAGAGCATGCAAGTTCACTCGATGCGTCAGTCGCTCACAATTTTGTCGACGATGGACTACGATCAAAACCATCACCTGGTAATTCAATAAATTTCCGCCTGATTACAACGATTGGGCGTCCTGAAGAGCTATGGATTATATTATGACTTTCATCTCATCGCATTATTCAAATTATTCGGGTGAGCATAATATTAAATTTTATGGGCTGTTCAATGAGCTGCGTGAATCGAATGTTCCGACGTGACTGATCATGAGGCCACGATGAGCGCTTCGCATCACGGTCGATATCTGAGTCTGTAATGATCTTCATAACAAATGCTGCCACGTCATGCCAGTTTGCTTACTTTAAACCTTTATTTTTCAGTTAGCCAGTCCCCTTATTTTAGCTGTGGTTATCAAATCTGCCCAGTCTAACTTTTTCGCCGCCTGTTTGCATGTTTTTTGCCGTCCAAGCGATTTAATCGCTTAAATTCGTTCTGAGTATTTTGTCTTAAGTGCGACACTGCCTTACACTTCATTTAGTTCTTGCTGACTAGTGTGAACTGATATCAGCATTGACTGTCTCTTCCAGAAATAAAATGAACGTGAAAAGAACGCTACGTATACATTAAATGGGCTACGCTTAATCATTCACATTAATTAAATTGTTGATCATAATTAATTCTTATTTATCGAATGTAACCAAATTCAGCAACTCGTGCTCTGACACAACATCGCGCGTCTTTTATATGCTACAAAATTGGACGTGTTGCAGTGCATACTGGTTCTCAGTGCACGCGTTCCATTCACAGTAATTTTACAACGATGAGAATTTTGTTTAAATTTTTTTTTGTTTTCTCAGTTGACTGGGAGAAGCATTAAGCTGTTCTCATCATAAAGCAGTGGTTTACCTTAAAAATCGTTTACCTTGAAAACAATCCCTGTATAGAACTACAAGTGTAAAAAAGAGCAGCTTAGCATTGAAGTCACTATGGCTCAACTACATCATTTCTTCACATTTACGCGTCAATAACTAGCTCCGAAGAAACCAAGCTAAGTATATTCCAGTTCACATTGAGCACAAGGTTACGAAAGGCGCTACTCGATCATATACAGTATACCTATCAAGTAAAATTGTTCCTCTTTTATGTAATTTCATAACTTTATGTTGTCCCATAATTGCAGCTCGCAACGGATTTACCTCAGTTTTCTTTTCAGAAATCAGAACACACAGATTTTGTCCTTCGTTGAAAATATAAAAAAGAAATAAGACAACTAGAGGCACCTAATGACCACGAAACTAAAATGAGCCTGGAGTAATCTCAACTACAAAGAGGTATGGTAGTCCATCTCACTTTAAGAAATTTTCCTGTCGAAATTTATTTTCAGTTCTCAAGTTGATTGGTGAGCAATTTCCTTGCAAAATTAAAGTATCATCCATCGTCTGGAAAATGTAAAACAACTGCTCCATGAGAGAGTAAGCATAATTATTGAAGTGCTATTTCGCATGGAATGAGAACATTTTTTTCGTTAATAGTCCCTCTTATAACGAAAAAATATGTTGTTCATTTGCATCTCATTGGTTCATCATTGATAAAATTCAGGTACCTTGAAACTTACTTCATTCACATCACTTTAAAGAGAAAATAACGATTAACTATAACACACTATCCGACTGAATGATACAGGTAATTCTACCCCTATCCCTTATTACGAAGCATTCATCATTTTTTCAGACGCATGGTGAACCATCATAATGCCTGAATTACACTGAGCCGAGCCGTTGCATTCATAATCCAATACCTTGAACTACATTTTGTTGCATAACTGCATATTTTTCATCAGGGTTGAGGTTGCATTTCTTTATTACAAACCTAACTAAAGGAGAAAAACTGAGTGAAAAAGTGAACCCGAATGGAATGCTTAACGTGATTGAAAATCATTATCAGAAATTTTTTGGTATTTCTAAATGCAGTTTATAATATTTGAAACCTTTAGCTGATCAAGAATGTAAATCAGAAATTGGAATTACTTGTACAATTTTAAGCACGCATGAATGAGAATCATGTGTGCACAGTGTTTCAAAACGTGGGCTATCGGTGATGTTCTCAACTGGTACAATAATATTGTTCAACTTTAATGAGAAAATATAAGAAAACCTACTGCAACCAGCATTGCAGCTTGTATGGCGTCAGAGGAGACAGCGAGCTACGGTGGTGGAACCAATAATCGAGAGTGAAGTTCATTTATTTTGACGAGATGATCACCGAGCTAGCAGCGCACTTTTCAAACAATGCTTCCAAACTATGAAGAACTTCGATAAAATTCGCTGCAGCGACATTCGCATACTAAATCAGCAATTGGTGGCATCGACGTTCTAGTGACACTTCGTAAAACAATCTAGTTTAAATTTTCAATAGAAACACTGCACAAAAGCCAGCTGATTTAGAACAAATCAATGTAGCTAGCTAGGGTCGAGAATCTTAGCGTTAAACAAGTTCAGATTCAGCTGACAATGATGAGGCTGAAATATTAAAAAATTCAATTTTATTTACCCCCGCGATGCAGATTATCTGGATCAAGACAAATCAAATAGATCGCACTATCCAGAGATATGATCTATGCTGCTCGAACCCGGAGTCTAAGAGGTATTTTTAAGTTCATTTTATGTGCAGAAGTGTACTGACTTGAGCTGTAGAGGAAATGGAGCCTCGCAATATTCATTCCTCAATTCGATATCGAGTTTCCAATGTTCGCTTAAGCGAAATGTTGATAGGAACTACAACTTTACCACCTCAACATCAGAGGCAAGAGCATCAAGAATTGAGACTCCTGAAATTGCCCCATAGTTCGAGAGATATCGAAGCACTTGAACGCTAATCACAAACTTCCATCAGATTCACAAATTTCTATCGTATCACAAATTGTTTTCGTATCAAAGGAAATTGTGCTGTGCGTCCTTGATTTACCTTGTGAATTCAGTCACCTGTTCAAGAGCTCTGGCACGTGTTGAAACTGCTTTGTTAAACTGCTGGTTAGTTCTGGATTTTCAAAAGAATAATTCTCCTCGTGGAAATGAGCTGACCCTGTGCTTCTCAGGAAGAGGCAATTAGAAAGATATATTCATCTACTTGATTGAGACCCAAACTATAATTTGGTGTATCATGCTGCGATCAATGGCAGCTAAACTACTCATCGCTGTGCAGGTCAACGCTCTGTAAATTAGTGCTTGATTGCAAATCGTTTCAATTTTGCATCCTCTCCAAATTTTCTTTTGTTCCGGCTAAATCCTGATTTCTTACTGAACCATTAATGCAAAGAAAAAAAATGTTAGAGCATTAACACATATCTTTTAATAATTTAATAAAATTAAAGGAACAAAAAGATTCACAGATTTTGAATTACATATCGCAAGCAACTCTAGTAGAATCCTCGTACTCAGTGTTTTGACTTTTCTGTTCATTAGTTGCTTTTTGAGTTCTTCGAAATTTTCCTAAATAATTTGAAAGGAGAGTGAGAACAATATTTGTCACTTCGTTCTGAAGATTTTTTACATTTAGGTGTTGAGAGGTTCAATGTATGGACAGTGCGCTTCTCTTGAGTTTCATGTTTCCGCATTCATGAACTGCACTTTTGAACTCTAATGAAGTCGGGCCTGATGAGTACGCTAGCTTAAGCACCGATCATGATGATAAGCCAGCACAGTCTTTGTATTGGTTTCAGATTTATCAGGTAATAATGAGTGGAAGAACTACATGGCGCATGTACGGTTACTAGATTATTAGTTCTCGTTACGGCCAAATTTAATTCAAAAAACAGAATTTTGATATTTTGGTCCGTGAAAAGGTAATCTAGTTACCCGTGCTTATAGAACGTGATAGACTAATCTCGGTATTAATCTGAAATCAAAGTTTAAATGGCCATAGAGGGAACTGGTGTCTCCCCAAAAATAGTTTAAGAGACACAGGGTTACAAAGCTCTAGTGCTATCAATAACGCATCGTGAATGCACAGTTTTCTAATTTAACACATTTTATTTTTTACTGAAAATCACGTTCGGCTGTTTTTTCTTTCAAAAAACATTAATTTCAGCTCGCTGATGTTCAACAAAGCCAAATAATGACCTCCAGTGAATAACTGGGACCATACGTCGCCCTGACAAGTTTGTCATGACCGTCTGGTCTTCGACTTGCCTTATTTCACTGATAAATTACTGTAGCAACCTCCGTAGGGATCATACTTTACCAGAGGATAATAAATCTTTCCACGCCTGGTTTAAAGAGTTCGTTTCCCCCTATCCAAATCCATTGACTGACCTGATACAACCAAGAAATATTCACACACAAACCCTTGCACAATTAAATGAGTAAATTACGTTTAAATTTTGATTCAGTGCTAAATTTGAGTCTTAAATTTTGATTGCTCTCACAGTTCATGTTCTGATACTAGTAAATTTTGACCCGAACAGTGTAGTTCTTGACTTACAAATTAATATTGGTAGATCTCTAAAATAAAGAAATGATATCGATCGAACTAAAAACACTTTACATCAATTTTAATTTCTGTTTACATAGCCACACCTAGCGGCCCATGAGCGTCTGAAGACTCTTGAAGTTGCAATCTTCGACGAGTAGCACACGTATAAATAAACTGAGTTAATTTAAAGACACTCGGTCATCATTTTATCGACCGCATCATGCGCAATTACTCGAGGTTTCCTAATCCACCAACTCCACGACTCGTGTCGCTGCGTTTTTCTCCGGTCAGACGACGACCATTGTGCTCAATGAGGCCTCGGTTGTCACAAACAAATTAGAGATTTGACCGTCTGCTTTAATTTGAAGAGGAAGTCGCGTGACACCTCCTCATCACGGCCGGCAGACGCAGCTGGGGCAGTTCAAAATATTGCCTCGCCTTTGAAAACTCGTGCATGAGGACATCAAAAATACCTTTGCAAGATTTTAAATGCGGAATGACGGTGTGCTATTTGTGAGGTCGCGCCTTCGATGAAACAGGAGAAACGTAGTATCCCAGTGCTGAATGAGATTTGACCGAGAAGCCAGTCGAAGAAACATGCGACAATCTTAAACACGACGTATACATACTTTCATAGAAATGTCTAAGCGGGTTTTAATGTAAGTATTTCACATGAATCAATACGATTTTACGCTTAAAATGTCGTGAAGACTTCATTGAAAGCCTGAACTAGAAAGATCACTTCACAGCCAAAATATTTTCATGCGTCAGTTTCTGCCGTAGACAGACATTCCTGAATATCTGTTCGTAATGCTGGGAACATCTAAAATAGAACCGCCTTTGATCAGAAATGAAACTCAATTCTGCTTTTGTGATTTTTCCAGCTCCTTTGGGAAAATTTAATAAACTTAATGCGAAATTTTAAGAGGAAGGTGAGATAATGCAGCGTATATTCCTATTGCCGATCCATATTTGGAAAAAAATATTGGAGCTCATGTATGATTTCACGAAGAAGGTATGTAAGAGAATGCAGCGTATATTTCGGTAGCCAATCCCGAACTAACCATTATTTCTCCATTATCTAACGAGAATAAATTTGATTTCAAATAAAAGCGTTTATTTATTTATCCTTTACTTTTAGAAACCATTTTCCAACAATCATTCAACATGGCCTTAAAAGACGATATGAAGAACCTCGAGACGATGGACCGCACTTTCCAGCCGGGCCGCACTTTTCGTTCTAGTGTAACACAAACGTAGCGATCACACTACTTGTTCTTGGTTGAGTTCACGAGACGTCCCGCTTCCACTTCACGTTGCTTGTAACTATATTGTACCATTTTCGTTTGCGTTCTTTATTCTTTACTTGAAATGATAGAATAAATTCTTACCCTAAAATTTAAATGAGTATCAGCAATGCGCTTAAATAAAGTTCAAACGAAATTCCAGCAAGTCAAAACACTCGTCCAACAAGCTTTTCTTCCAAGAAAATTGAAAAATGAAGTAATGAGAACTGGAGACAGTTATATAGATAGGGTTTTATAATGTAAAAATTACTCCGTACAAATAGTTATTTCAAATGCTCTTTAACTCATTTTGGGATATTTTTGAGTCCGTAAACCAATAATGGGCAACAGATTACGTGTTTTTTCCGACGCCCATACTCAGCACATGTCTCATATGACATTCAAATGTTAATATTAAACTGCAAGCGTGGTGTAATGTGAATATGACTGCAAACGGCGAGAGCTCTGCGCTAAATTCTCAGAAGATGAACAGGATCCACGTTCTGTTTAAGAGCAGCGAGAAAAATTCTTCTCGTCATTGTTCTAAATTTTAGATATACAATAGATTGCAACCTGAAATGCAGAGAAGTAACGAACATATGAAACGAATAATAATTAAAACGAAAAGTAAGGACACTGTTGTTTTGGCAGGAACAAATTTTTCCCCTCTAAAAAACAAACTTCATTCTAACAGATCTCTCCATTTAACAAAGCTAATCACAAATTTTTCCAGTTTAAAGGGCAAAATCACAAATTTTCTTATTCTACTAAGAAAATCTCAAATTTTCCAATTTTATTGAGCAAATCACAAATTAATCTATTCTACAGAGCAAATCACAAATTTTTACCCTCAACATAACTAACCACAAATTTACCTCTTGTCCCTATTATTACCTCCGTTTCATATCGTTTCACTACTTCGTTTCATAACAAACAATGACATACTGCGAGTGTTGCGAGCAGAGGATGTGACTGACGGGAGGGGAAAAATAACTGTTTTATTGCAACTGATTCAGTTTAATCTTGATGAACGTCTCTCCTTAAGATAATCTTACTTCTCACGCAAGTAACAAAAGAAGAGATTGAAGAGCTAATGATACCTCATCAACAACTGAGTATTTTCCTGCCCAATTGCAAGTACAAGTACTGTGCTGTTCTCATCGTTTTAATTAACTATACCAGGCGAAAAAGTTGTTTTTGTTTTTGTAATGTTGGGTGATGTTTGTCTGTGCAATGTTGGGTGAAGTCGTACATTTTTCCACTCATACCGTGAAATGAAAACCTGCAGTTCATACGAGCATGTAAATAAGTGACTTTCAATTGAGTGATAAGTTACTAAACAACGCCTCTTCACCCGCCAGAAACGGGATCACTCAGCAGGAGATCGATCCGTGCGCTGCGGCAGGTGTTCTGTGTGGGCCACAATCGACGCTCCGTGCTGCATCCGATCAGCCCACAGTACCGTTCATGTGTTCTTATTACATGTTCCGCAATAAAATAAATTAGCAATATGGATTTTCCATTGACAGCCACGTTCGAAGTGATACTCGAAGATACATAAACGAATTAACATGACACAACGATTTCATAACAGTGGAGGGAGTTCATGAGGTTTCTCAACTATTATTCTAATGTCCGTAAAAGTTCTCATGTATTTGATATAAACATTATTTAAAATTAAATGCTTATTATACATCAATATATTTAAATAAATAATCAGTCATATAGCTTTAGCGAGTGTAACTCCATCAAAATAAAATTATTCATTTACTGAGATAGTGACTTATATTCAAAATTGAGTACGTCAGGCAGCAATTGCAGTTTGCAGAGCAAAAAATGTGGTGACATTACTTAAGAAATATCGATAAACTGTGCATGATGGGACACATGGCACAGTGCTCTTGTGGGAAAACGCTTTTTATGAGAATTTCTTATTTACCCTACAGTGTGAGATGTGCCCCTTTGACATCCCTTCACCAGCTCCGCATTTTACAAACACGCAGAAGAACAGCAAAAGCCGGGAATATTACCTAAAAGGGTTCTTCCTGATCCCGATCAATAATAATCTAGCCGACGGAAAATTTATCAGTTTTAGAAAACTGATTAAAATAAGTATAAATGAATGGTGTATTCATGTTGGCAAAAATAACGGCATTCGCGTGGTATACCCGCCGAGCATTTCAGAGATACGAACTGCACTAACTCTTCAATTTTACGTTTCCATCAGATCCATGATGCGAAACAAATACACACGCGTGAATATCTAAATATCAAATGTCTCATTAGAATGGTTAATAAGAGTATTATTTAAGCTCGTTAACGTAATTCTCATTTAAATTTTGTACGGCTACACTTGGGATTCGTTGACACGTCGCAGTCCTCTACCGAAATACTATAAATACAAGCACTGTCAAATGTCAGCGATGAGCATGAGCTGTAAGAATAGCTTTCAGATGTTGCAGCCCTCGAGAACTGCTACGACTAAAAGCAGGGGCCAATGTCAGCGATGAGCATGAGCTGTAAGAATAGCTTTCAGATGTTGCAGCCCCCGAGAACTGCTACGACTAAAAGCAGGGGCCAATGTCAGCGATGAGCATATGCTGTAAGAATTGCTTTCAGATACTGCAGCCCTCGAGCGAACTGCTAGAACTACAAGCGGTGGTAAATGCCAGCAATGAACACAGCTGAACGAATTGCTGCCTCGAGCGAACTGCTACAACTACAAGCGGTGGTAAATACCAGCGAAGGACACGAGCTGTATGGATTGTTTCCTCTAGCGAACTGCTACAACTACAAGCGGTGGTAAATACCAGCGAAGGACACGAGCTGTAGGCTCAGAGAACTGCGCTCTCAGATGTTGAAGCCGTCGAAGTCACGCATTGTCATGCAAAGCTCGCTGTCCTGCCCGGGAAGCCCCTGACCTGCTCTGCTCATCATCCCATCTTGTTCCAAGGAAATGACAAGAACTATTGCACGTTTGTTATTTTGTGTCTCTACGATTAAGCTTCTTATTTAGATTCAGTTGAATATTATAATTGAATTAGAGTTGATTCTTCTGCAGAAATTAGAAAAAACTAAACCAGTTTTCTTAAGAAAACGAAAATTGCTGAAATCATTTTAAAAAACAACAATATCTGTGATAGTCCTAGATGTACTGATTCTAACCAGTAAAAAAGAAACAGCCAAACAAGTTTATTTAATTTTTGACCTGATATTAATCATAATTAGCTTACAGATATCTGATGTTCAATTCCGATAATAAAACACAGAGTGTAACTATAAAAATCAAACTATCATGATTTTTCAAGGCTCTACAGCAGGCCTGATTAGAGATCCTTCTCAGGTCATTAGCTAGCCCGATTTGACAGCGATATCTGGAAGGCCAAAAGAATTCCGAGAAGCTCATTCAACGAGCCTGTTCCGCTGTGAAGGCTTTCATGGGCCGCTGCTTCTCATTCAAAAGCTGTTAACCCTTTCACTGGAGCTCTTCAATGGACTTTTTATACCGCATCGCTCGTGCCGGAGGGCAAACAAACTCAACTGAACAGTCGCGTGCCTTTGAATTTTTTTGCGACCGCTGTTGGCGAGCAGGTGCGAATATGGTGATGAGGCCAGCTGGCTCAGGCGGGACACCTGCGGGTGCCACAAGTGTGTATGGCTGAAACATCGATGAATGCAATAAGTCACCATTAAAAGAGCTTTTATATGATTTGATGAAATTATTTGACACCATATCTCATTACCATGGGAATGTTTGTTTCCATTTGCTTTCTGACTTAAATGCATTTGACGTCTTCACTGCCGGTGTTTAATTGGCATATTGCATGTGTGCCTGCTGCAACGAAGGGGTTGAGTATCACAGCAGCGTATCGCAATCAATCAATTTTTCTTTCATTTTACAGAATAATGAAAGCTATAATCGCTAACACAAAATTAATTACCAACTAACGTGAAGCATTTTGTACCTAGAGCGCGGCACTTCATTGCCATGCTTGTTACCTCACCTCAATTTAATTGGAAAAAATGTAATGCACCTGACACATTTCTGATCAGGAAAATAATTGCTTTGTTCATTCATTCAAGCTTTGACATTTTCAGTGCGAGGCCTACGTTCTCACGTACGAACAAAAATCCAAGCCAACAAAAACAACTGCGTTCGATTCGGCATGGGAGAATAATGGCACGAGGCTCTCAGTAGTGGACTCATTTTAATTTGCTTAATGTTTGTTTGGAAGAACATTAAAGCCGTGCAGCACAATGGAGGGCAGGTCGTGCAGAGGCCAAGTCGTGATTGAAATTCCCGGAATGAGTAGCGCCTGGCGTACGCAATAGCTGAAGTTGGAGAGCGCGCTCCGCGGAACCGCTTCTGATTGATGGTCGCGTTCACACCGCACGCTTTGCATCGGACCCTTCCCAGCTCGCAGCAAGACTTTGAAGCTCTGCGTCGTCGTCGTAGAACAACGTATAGTTTTCTTAGTAAATTTGGTTCCTTTACGCACTGATTTTCTTGGTTAAAATCTTCATATTTGACTTTATCAAACCAATTAAAAATTTGACGAAAAAAGAAAATGCACATTGCGTCGCTAAGTCATTCAAGAACTTACGCTACTCGTAGAATTGCTACAACTGCGTAAATTAAAAAATCCGGTCTGAAATTAATGGTACTACTCCTACCGTATGCATGACCGGCTGTTTTTATATTCTATATGTTGATGTAGAGCTTTCCCATCGGACAATCTATGTTTAAAGTTCGTTCTAATGAAACAATTTATCTCGATGCCAGATTGCAACTTGTGGCTAAAGTTGATTCACATGTACTTACGTAATGGAGCAGTTTCTTCAAATCAAGAGAGAGTGAGACTGGATAATTTACTCTAGAAACAAGTCGTCTTTAATGTTAAATTCCCTTTTAAAGTTTTAATTACTTTCAAAAGCAATGAAAATTACATAAAAACATGATCAACACTGGAAGACACTCGTCTATGTGCTCAAATAGTAGGTTGTTTGTTTCAATAATGTTGGTAACACAAATAAAATGTTTTTCTGTGTGATTAAAATCTTCGATGTCACTGTTCGTGTTAGCATCCTAAAAAGAACAATTGATTTTATTTCCAAAGTATATTTCAGTAGCGTTCACATTGATAATGACAAATTCTTTGATTCTTGAAATTAAATATACGAATGTGTCTTTCACAGTAATTCCGAAGTATCGTATCTGTGATCACGCTGCCACACCGGCAACGCGCGGTACGGCAAGCCCCGAGTGTAGTCAATGCATCTCATGTTCTGTTGTTCATAACTCAGCTTGTTGTCATAAGGCAGCTTCGAATCTAAATACTTAGCTAGCAGCTGCTTTCTGCGTTTTATTCTTCAATAATTTGTAACTTAATTTAATATTAACATTATCCAAGCCCAGAAGCAAAACGGTGCATTAGGGAGTTTACTTGACGTTCACGTCCTGAACCACTAACAGGTTTGTAACGTTTTCGGATCCGTTTCTATAATTTTCCGCTCTTTCATTCCATCAAACTAATACCCTTGAAGCGTTCATTGTATCATTTAATATCGATTTTAAGAGACATCCCGGAATTTATGATCATGCAATCCAGCGATAAAAGTTCGCCAACAAATAAATAAGAAGGGAAATTGCCAATTGAATCGAAGATATAAAATTAAGAGCGAATCTGTTCCTCTGATCTCTTGTAAATTAGCCTTAAGCTTCCTACGCTGATGATTGATTGGAAGTCTACGTTGTTTCCACGCCATAATTCTGGCCAGAGTTGTCAATCTCGTTGATATTAAATTTTTCCGGGACATCCTTGCGTAATGACGACGACTCTTCACAAAAGTATTGCTCTCGGACGGGCGCTGCTCGTTCACGCGAGCATTTTGCAACGATTTTCGCGCAAGTTCCTCACTGATGATTTTCTTCTTTGGTGCAAATCGTCAAAGTTGGCCGAGTTGCGCTCCTACACGTGTGAATTGCAAGCAACTCCGCCAAACTTGCCAAGTATTTAATCTTGAGCGCAGAATTTCAGAAAGGCGGCGAGATGATGGCAGAACTGGCAGACTAGCGTCAATCTTTGGCTTGAAGATCTCGAGAAATCCTGAGTTGTAAAAGAGAAGGTTTGCAATAAATTAAAGTATTTTCAAAGTGCACCAGTTTAGAATATTTCAACTGCCAATTCATGATTTCTTCGGTAGAAATTCATGATTTAGAGTGAACTCTTCCCAACACAATTGCGTACACTGTACTGATAGGACAGATCTTATATAGTCTTTTAATTCCTCAACCATGCCCCATTGGAACTTTTCTGAGTCTATGTAGTAAAGAAATATTTTCAAAGCCCAATTTAAAGAACAACAAAAACGATTTGAGCGTCCATTTGCCCTTCGGAATGGTCATTTATCCGAGAGAACATGAGCAATTAAACGGTTGGACAGAGTAATTTGTCGATCGTATGCCTCACTACTACCGCGATTGACGGATCGTTTTAACGATCACTCGGGCAGTTACGAGTCGTAGTTTGACTGCCAAGTGAGGCCGTTATGCGAAGTCAATTTCAAGTAAAGTAATAAGTCGCAGAGTTGCTCCAGCTCCCAGTTAGGGCGAGAAGGTAGCGCTGGAGACACAGTGAGCGGTAACCAACCTGGTCGGGAACATCCTCATCATTTGAAAAGCAGCCGCGGGGCAATCAAAAAAGAAATGCCTCTTCACTTTACAAAAAAACTCAAATCACTTGATGTGATAAACTTGGAAATTGTGTAGAAATGCTCTGAGGACTCTTTGATTGTAAGAGTATGAATTTTCTAGATATTTAAATTCTTGAAGGCACTGGTCTAGTACTTGTATATCTTCTCAATTGGTTTTTTACTTTATTCCATCACAAAGTTATAATAATATAAAGTCCGATTATTGTAGAGCTTTGTCTTACACGAAATATTGAAGCAAGAGCAAAAATTGGACGTAAGCCCTTTCGGAATTGACAGAGAAGTTGCAACTTTGGTGCTACGTATGAGGTCTCTGAATGAAACCATAGCAGCAATAATATCTCATCTGATTTGAAATTTCTGAAACTTGAACACACAGCCTTTCACATTTTGAAATGTTATATGTGAAGTGAAATACTCAATATTTTCGTTCATTTATCGTAGGAGAATTACTAAATTATAGTCTTAGAACATTTAATTACATGTGTTTAAATGAATTTGTTCAGAGTATCCAGTTCAGAGTCATATCGCTTCTGAATTTCAGTTCGTAATTATTTGAGCATGCAATATTGAGAACGGTGTTTAGAATGAGTGCAACGTAGCAAACGCTGTTAAGTGAGCAATTCTTATGAAACAATCTGAAAATAATTTTTTTTAACTCCACTGAGCCTCTGTGAAGTGCCTTAAAAGAATAAATAATTTCAAATACCAATTTTGTTTTCCACATCCTGGACTGACATGAACAAGAATATTATTTTGAGGTGTACGCCTTCAGAAATTGGGGGTTCTGAGGTCTCGGTGGAGCCGTTAAGCACGCGAGCTCCTTTATTTATAAAATAACGTGTTCCACTCGAACAGCCCCGCCATCGCGCACTGTGGGCCCTTCAACTTTGCCGGCAGTTGCCGTCTTTTATGGAATGGACTTTATAGGCTGTATTTTTATATTGCTTGTAAAATTTTCCATTTGGGTGGTGTATTGTGGAGGAGTTTAGTGAGCCGTTACTTGAGCTAGTGGCGATGCTAACGGCTCTAATGATATTTTAACGAACGCCAGCGCAGACCTTATAGCTTCTCGTAAGGTTCTCCATCAAGGCAGCACCATTCAAAATGAGCCCCAAAAGCATCTCGAGATGGGCTCAGTCGGAGCGCGAGACGCACGGCCCAAAAAAGACTCGCTCCGTGGCCTCGTTCCTGAAACTGGAGGCGGGCTCAAAATTTAGGTTAGTAAAAGTTTTGTCTTTCTTGGACGTTGACCCACTTTTCACCGAGGATATTTTATCATGGTCTTGCCTACAATGGTTGAAATAAAAACATGAAATGTCGATACTTAAGTTTTTAAATTGTATTTTCATTTTATAATTGAGCTGAGATTCAAACGTTTTTAGAGGCAATGTATTCATAAATATACATCCTTTTTGAGTTACACTCTGACAAAAAGTTTAGCAGATTTAATGAATTCCTGAATATGTAGATGAATTCTTGATGAATTTATCTAAAATTTAATGAATCTAGATGAATTCCTTTCATTGAATTCATGATTACATTGTACGCACATTGTAGCATTGGGTGCATTAGCTGTACACTTAAAATATGCTTTACCCATTGAAATACCCTACATAGTGTAAGCAAGAATCATAGCTCAGTTCTCTCATTTCTGTATAAATATTTAGGCGAACCAAAAGCAGAAGTGGGAGAGGTCGATCCCCCCCCATAAATGTGGCGCAGTTGCATTTATTGTTATCTGAGCTTCCCAGAACCGCCTGCAAGTTGCCATTGATCTTTGTTTGTAATTCTTGGCATAAGTTTTTTCTGAAATTTTATTTTTATCAGATGATTGAATTGAGATTCAACCATTTTCAAGGCGATGTATTGGTATACGAGTGTGTGTGTGCTTTCTGAGTTACACTCCCACAAAAAGTTCTGCAGATTTGATGAAATACGGTATATTCAGATGAATTATTGATGAATTCATTAAATTTTCTAAGACGTGTTTAATATACTCGAATGCCACATACACCACGCGGTCACGAGACCCACCTCAATCGATGAGCTCAATTCCACTTTTTCGAGAAACTTAAATCTGTTGACTAAAAACCGTAGACTAATTCCAAAGCTTATCTATTCGATCTTCCAGAAGAGAAGAGAACTTAGTTGAATCACAGAAGCGGGCTTTCTGAAAACAAGCCCGATATCAACTGTGTATCTGCCTAGCAAATAAAAAACGCACTTTATAATTGATGGGCCTGAACTGAAATCCTGCCGTGATAAGGTGCATGGTACCTCGAAACAATGGTCCAGAGCGAGGCTCTAAAACGTCAAATGGCTGACCCGAACGTCGTTACTGCAGTATAATAAAGTTCATCGATAAAACGTGACACATTTTTAATTAAACTGCAGCACCCAAATGACCATGGGACTTTTATCTGCAGTAAAGCGGAGGTACAGTGGCCATTACGGAGCAGGGCAGGTGCTGCTGCAGCTACTTCTGTGTTGCTGCTCTTTTGTTGCTCTTGCTGCTGCTCCTCCCTCAC
>JACJUY010000110.1:79605-152362 GCA_014220935.1 Platorchestia sp. MABIK | reverse complement strand
CTTATCCTTCACGTGACCTATCCTTCACTTATCCTTCACGTGACTTATCCTTCACGTGACTCATCCTTCACTTCTCCTTCACGTGACTTATCCTTCACTTATCCTTCACGTGACTTATCCTTCACGTGACCTATCCTTCTCTTATCCTTCACGAGACTTATCCTTCACGTGACTTATCCTTCACTTATCCTTCACGTGACTTATCCTTCACTTATCTTTCCAGTAACTTATCCTTCACGTGATGCGCTGAATTCTGTCTTTGCCTATACCACTGCTTGTTAAGCCTCTGTTATTGACTCGTGCAAAGAGTATAACAGCGACCACTCGTACTTGCAGTGATGCACAAAAGAAAACCAAAATTTAAAAAAATTTCCTGTGTTTGTAGGTGAACTGTAGGATGATCTGTTGAAGTACAGCAAACTTTTGAGCGTGTTATTGGAGAAGAGAAAAGTTGGAATGACATTAAACATCATGCAAAGTAGTGAAACGCATTCTGGACGAGTTAAATAAGAAAATTGCAGTAACCTATGAATATTTTTTTATTACTGTTATCATTAAGTAAGCTGTGAAAGCTGTCAACAATGTTCATAATAATGTTCTTCGCTCTCTGGGAGACAGACCACGAACCGTTAAAGACTATTTTCAATTTGCTCACCGCTAACGAATGAGCTCAACAATCATCGCCTAGCTCGAAATATGATTATAATTCTTAATTTGTCATTAAGTAAGCTTTCTTGTTAACGTTTTCGGTCTGATACAATGAAAAGAAAAGCAATAAGTCTCATAAAAGTTGTACCCACTTGAAGAAGAAGTGAAGACGTTTCAAGATTCGTGACGTAATCTTAGCCAGTGGAAGAAATAACACCTACTGCTGTGCTAAACTCTGGACACCCAAATCCTCCGGAATAAATTTAATGACATTAGACAATTTCCGATAATTTCCTTCGCTGATGACTATTTATCACCATGAATTTAGTTGGAACTCATTTCTTAGTAACTCTGTAAATGATGAGCAATGAGTGTACAGACATCGAACGAGTAAAATTCATGAAATTCAGTTCATATTCATGAAATCCCAACTTGAATGAGGCGGACAAACTGTCCACAAATCCTAGAAAACTTAGAGAATGATGAAGCATTAAAGAATTGCGTTGACTGTGTTGTGGTGTTTTCCATTATTAGTTGTTATTCCTTTGTTGATTCAGCAGCTGTTATTAAAATTTCAGTGGACCAAAAGTGGAATAAATCATGAAGGTTGGTAAAGTCATCGCTAGCGAACGTCACATGCTTATCCCGCATTCATTCTGCATTTAAGCAAGATTCATCTTTCGGCCTCAATACCGATGAGATTTGGGCTGGAGATTGTACTCAGAGTGTATTGAGATATCAAAAACTTTAGTTAATATCAAACATCTTAATAAATTAAATAAATTAAATCTTAACAAATGAGATGTCTGTACTGCAGGCTAAGCATGTAATTTTCCATTGAAGTTACTAAGAAGCTCAATTACCTGTGTGCATGACGCTTCACAGAGCTTTTTACACTGCAAGATACATATCATTGCAACGACACTCCCATGATGAACTTCCTTGAAAGGCAGGGAGCTATTTGTGAGGCGCTCACACTGCCACTACGAAACAATGCAATCTCGAGGGAAGTTCGCAATGAGTAAAGTTTTCTTCGCATGCGCGCGCTTCGTGAGAATATATGTCGGTGAAGTGCGCAAGTCTGCGGATGGGCGCCCTAGATCTGTGCATTACTGCCCCGATGCAATCAGGCGATATTTCATTACCTCAGCGCTGTTGGTTCCGGAGAAAAATAGTGACGAGTTTTATCGGTCTAATAGAAAGGTTCATTAGGAATGGCTCTTCAGATTCCAAGTCAATAAAGAAAGGCTGTTTGGATCAGCTTATCTTATCTAGGGTGCGTGACTTGTGCAAAGTCAATGCAATCATGCGCTCCACTCCCGTTTTTGTGCCATATGCTAGGAATTCAACGTACTTATATGTATTGACCTCCGTTGTGACCTCCCACAAAGACAAAATAACAATAAAATACCAAAAGCTGGCGTAATAATCAAAGTTTTGAAGGACGATCACCAGGACACCTTTCGTTTGCAAGCGTTACAGCGCACACAAGATTTTCTCTCTAATCAAGTTCAGCGCACAGATTGAGGACCAGGGCCGTATTTTCGAATATTTTCCGACGTCATAACGGTAGAGCTGGCAGTCTACGTTCCTCTAAGTGGACTTACGTGGTTAACTGCAACGCCACGGCGACGTGAACTGTTTTTAATCGAGCTTCACATTTTTTACCAAACAAACAACGAATTTAAAGATTTTTCTCGCTAAACAAACTGAGTTTACGGTTTGAGTTTCGCCTCGCGTCTCGTTATAGTTGAAGCCAAAATAATTTAGGTGTTAAAATAAAATAATATTCTAGAAATAGGCTGAGTAGATTTTGTGAAAAGTGTGTTGCGCGGTATTTAGGTTAGCGTCACAGATCGATCGCGTCCTCGCAGCACACCAGTGAAAGCAATTGTAAAGTGCTGAAAAAAAACCTGTAATAGCATTTCTACTGCAAGGCGCTGCTGACTATCGTATTGAGAAATGAGGCAGGGCACGTAGCGTGAGGTGTGTCACGTGGAGATTAAATGAAATTGAACGTGCTTCTCGTGCGTTGTGATAGTGTCATACCAGATGAAAATTGTGAGAAAATATATCCGTCTCTAGCGGAGCTCGAATTTTCGGTTAAGTGAGTCAGGGTACTAAATAAGTTTCAAGTTACGATATATATTTTTGAAATTTATGTAACCTACTCAGGCTTTATGAAATACTTTACAAGAAATTATAAAAGTTTAGCTGTACTTTTTATCTACGGATTCTTCCTGAAAAACTTCTTGACCGGTAAACTTGCACAACTTATAGAAATTAATTATTATCCCAGGTCAGCCCTAATCCAAATTTAAATTTCTATTCAAATTAACGTGGTATAGAATATTACGGCTTAAAAGTTTTCATTAATGTATATTTTTACGAGACTAATTCTTCAAACAGGCATTTTCGTTCGCAGCAAATGATCAGCTCACATGCGCTCATCTGCAAATTATGGTGCGTCAGCGACGGCCTTTGTTCCAGTGCAATGAAAACGTTGACATGTCGTTGAGCTGAGCAATAAAGATGCACCAGCTCAAGTCATTCCCTTGAACGCCGAGTGCAAGAACGGTAGTAAAGCTGTTCCATGTTCGCACAGCAATACGCAACTGTTTCAATTATAGAGACGAAATGTCACATAATCGAGGACAAATCACCCAGCACGTGGACCATGAGGCACTAGGAATGTGTCGCTTGCAAACACCAGGGAACAAATAGAATAAATAAGAAAAGCGGCTTCACCGAGCTTTATGACTTCATCGAACCGGCCGAAGTTACGACACAAGGCGCCTTATAATTGCATGTGAAACTGACACCCGTCTGCGACTGCGCCAGTTAATGGTTCACTAAATCAACAACGTTGAGGCTCTGTGACACATGACGATCGAGCATCAACTTCCACTAGGACATCGACGCCAAAACTTAATGACATGACTCGGTGGTGCGTTGCTCCCTGTAATTGCAGAGCACGATATTTCCGCTCCTCTGAGTCACATAACACAACGAGAGAATACAAATTGAACGTAAGGTGTGTTAGTCGAATTCTAAATAATTTTCTTGATTACTGCCACGCTAGTGTTCAGGCATATTAGGAAAATAAATTCGAGAAAATATGTTGGGATTATGGAATACTGAGAAAAAGTAGCTCTTCTTGCTATGTCGGCATGACGACTTTTCCATTTTACGTTAGGGGTACTGATATAGCGTGAGGTCTACCACACTATAGCACGCGATCTACCTCTACTTAGTTAGTACAATAGCGTGAGGTTAGTTTAGGTAATTAATGTATTTATTTATTTCCTTGCATTTAATACAGCGATAAACACTTCATTTGTACATCTCAAACTACACCTGGGTAGGCGATATATGGCGGTTGATCTCACGCTATAGTAGCACCAGGTTAGGATTTTCGAGCACTGTGCAATCTGCTATCATACCGGTAAACCAGCCGCCTTATAGCAGTACATTCGTGGTTACACAGCAAAAGAAAATTTTTAATTTCAACACACTGCTTCTAGCGGTTTGAATTTGCATGTTTTAGAAGCGCTTTTCATTGCCAAAGAAAAGACAATTCTCAATTGTCTGAATAGTTTTTTATTCTTAAGTTTTTGAGCAAAATTTTTTCGAGCACATGTGCATTTTTAAGAATTCCCTGATTTTACTCTTTTCCGTCGATCCAGAGTGACTAACTGTAGATAGGGGTAGTTTAGTTTTCAAAGCGTTTTATTGCATGAGTATATATATATATATAGCATGGTAATTTATATATATATATATATATATATATATATGGATATATGTATAGGCCCATCGAGTTGAATAAATATGAAATCCATACGAGCTACTTTGTTCGTTTGCGAATTTCCAACATCCATAAAGTTGCCATAAAATTAAACTTTTTTTTAATTGCTTAATTTTATAATATTGCTTTAATTCCTTAAATTTTTGCTTGCTTTTTTAATTGCTTAAATTAAGTAATTAGATGTATGGGCCATCAAATTGCTTAATTTGATGACCCATACATCTAATTACTGGAAATATCACAATGTCAGTTCTAACATCCATGACAGTAGGTGATGCACATTTCTACGCTTTTATATTATCGTATTTTTAAACCATTATGACCAAGAAAAATATTCTTGAGGAAATTATCATTACATGCACTGAATATTTTAACCGAATTTTACAATTTGCTGCATAAGAGCCGTACGAGAAGACTTAAAGTATTGAATTCTTCGAGCTCTGAGTAGCCCGAGTATCAACTTATTGTCTCTTCCAAATCTCTTTGCGTGGGACTGATGAAGAGGAAAGATTTCCCAGACTCATCGGTGAGTCCTTTCTCGTGTCCTTCGCATATTTCGCAGCGGCAACGTCCGCATATTTCATGTTTCTTAAAGAGGTCTTTGAATAGTTGTAGTTAATTTCTTTCAAATTAGTTATACTCCAAAATTATTTTCCTCAATTCTGTAGGCCAGCTCCAAATTGATGTGCAGCCACAATAACAATATGACTACTACTTGAATAGATAAGAAATTGACGTTTACCTGTACGATTTCTGACTACTACCCTCTTTGCTGTAGTTTTATATGAATTTACTCTCCTAACTCGTTTTCTCTCGCGCTATATTTCGGAGGAAGCCACTGTTGGAACGCATCATACTTTCAAATAATCTAAGCTTATTTAATATTTCAGGGCCAACTTTAGATATTCTTCCGTACCAGGGTACTGCAGAAATACTAATGTAGCATATAGGGTCCTCAGTTGTGAAATCCAATTGATAACGACAATGGCACCACAGTATTATGTGAACGCGAGCCATTATTTTGAACCAGAACATTCATGAACAATTCAAATTCTATACGAAACAGGAGGTAAATAATGAAAATAATAACCCATGCGACGGCCTACGAGAGTAGGGGGTCGGTGCTAGAGCTATGATTTGGACTCTTTGGAATTTTACAATTCTTGACAAATGGAAATCCAATAAGAAACACAAGTTAAATAATGGTAATAATAACCCGTAGGACGACTTACGTGCATCGGTGTTCGGGCTGTGATTTGGCCTCTTTTGAATTCTAAAGTTCTTGTATAACGCACATCCGATAAGAAACAAGAGGTAAACAATGATAACAATAACCGATATGATGGCCCACGAGAGTCAGTGGTCGGGCTGTGATTTGGCCTCCTTTGGACTCGGCAGCTCCGACCACCATCACCGCGGCCGCCTAATACAGACTCTAATGGAGCGCCTCGGTCTGGCGGCTCTCGGCCTCTTCGTCCCAATTCCCGATTTGAACAATTTCTCGGAGCGCCATAAAGTGTATACGAGCGGCTCATTGAGATTTTAGGAGGTCGTAACAGTCTGCGGATTTCCCAAATTTTCATCAAACTGGATGATTGGTGAAATACGTTCTTTCGGGATGAAACGACGGCGCAAGATGACGAATAAAATACGATGCTCGAAAATAGACTTACAGAAAATGTCTATTTTGGTTAATTTTTACAATCAACTCAGTAGGGACAAAGTAATTAAAACTTTTCTTGATCATTTCGTCCTGCTTTTATGAATGAATAAACTTCTCAATTACTAAATATATTGATCTTTGAGATAAAATTGTGTTTAACATTGAAAACCGGTCGTAAAAATCACAAACTTTAAAAAAATTCTGCTAATCATTTTTGAACCTACTTTGCATTCAATAACTTCAACCTATGAACCATTCTTGGGTTTTAATTGCTAGAATTATCAGCATAAAATGTATTTCATTTCTCCTGAATACACTTCCAAACTCAGAATTCAAGCAGTGGATATAACGATAATTTCGAAAAAGAATCCTAAACGGCTGCAAAAGCGCATTCGTCGAGCGCCGTCCATCAGCTATCGAGCAGTTTGGAGGATTCTTCTATTCTCTATATTGGGCTGTTTCGAGTCGAGTAAGAGCACATTTAATTTTTGCTTTAGTGCCACTGAAGGACGTAAAGTCGGCAGTAACTGGGAGTGCGAGGCAAGGGGTCGCCGCGAGTTAGGGTCAGTGAAGCGGCGGTGGGCAGTTCAATATCGTGGTGGGCTTCACGAGGTGTGCTCCCAGTGCGCCCTAAATAATTCCCTAGAATGGCTCGCAAAAGTGCTTAATCATAGGCTTTGTACTTTGCGCTCCGGTGTTGTCTCTTCGTCCCACCGTTTTAACAGGGACACTCGAAGTGGTGAAATACGTGTAGCTGCAAATTAACTAACGATGCTTTCACACACGTATTGATACGTTTAAAATAGTTAAAATTGAAGCAGTTAATTTTTCGCCAAGTTATCACTGTTTATGGTACACTAACTGAAGAGAGTTCTGAGTATAAGATAGTCAAAATTATAATAAGGCAGTAGTTGTACAAAGGTTCTACAAATTTAACATCAAGTTACCATTCTAAAATGGCCGAGGTCTTCAAATCTTCTTATGAAATACAAGGAAATAATTAATTCTTGAACTGAGCCGGCAGTACGTGCGCTCAAGAAAAATCTCCGCATAAAAACGACTATTAACTTCGTTCTCAATCATAATAAAGTGTGGGAAGAGGAGCAGAGGGAGAAGACGAGCCCTTGTGAAGAGTCACGTCGTCAACAGTGTAAAAAGAGGCAATGGTGAGTGTAAACAAGGGTCAACACGCCTCCGACACGAGTCAATCTAGAAAGGGACGTGACCGAACCCTCCAAGTTAGTTATCTGTCCGTCGCCCGCAAATACAGAACGTGAGTCGCTAGATTTGCTTCATGCAACTTACCGATAAGTTAATCATTCTTTGAAAATTTCAATTTACACTCACAGTCTTCTACGGTAAGTTCGATACTTGAGTTACAAGGCTTTACCTTATGGGAACTTCAGTTTGTAGGGATGAAAGTGAATCCCAGTTATTCGACTGATACGACGCATCATTAAAGTTTCAATGATTGAGCCTAATTGTTATCCATGTTATTTAATGTTCGCATAAGACGATACGTAACTTGAGGATCGACTGTTGTTGTCTCTGGTAGTGTTATTTCCAGATAGGCTTTCTCTACATGAAGCTCCTGCACCCGGTGGTGAACACATAAAGGAAAGGAATTTAACTGTATATAATAAATATGTATACATTCATATAAGTATAGAGCAATTACGATTTTTTTTTGTGGGTAATCTTTCTTTAAATCAAGAAGATCATTCAGCATGATCTAATAGGCATTAGATGACGCAATGCATTTTGGTTTGCGACGTTTGTACGGCATGCGTGGTTAGGAACATTACCAGTGAAGTAATAGGCATTCACGCAAGACGGCATTCGATAAAAGGGTCTATCTTAATTCCTCGAGATACGGAGAGAAGACGAGGAGAGGCACATTCGTGGCGGCACATCAATGTAATGAGAGCGCCGCGCCGGCTCGGCCCGGCCGCTATTGGGCACCTAGCACCTTCATTACAATAATTTTCATCATAACAGAGTGACACTCATCACGACGACCTCACAAAGCAATTGGCCGATGCGCCGCCAGTTCGCGATAAGCATTTGATGGCGAGCACTTCGCCACATTAGCTTTTCATTTCTCCTCTCTATTAAATAAGAGCAATGAGTTTCTTCTTCCATTCGATGATGGCATAAAAGCCTTTTGTCGTCGCGATAGAGCAGTCTTTTTCACAATACCACACTATTTTCAAAGTTTTACTCAAGTAATTTCTCGAAATATACAAGCTGAAATAGAAATTACCTGACACACTACCGACTCCGACGTCTTTCGCACGTCTCAAAAGAGGTTTAGTAATGTGAGGTGTTTTGTGTGAGGTGGGAGTGTTTTTTTTTTAATTTAATATTTTCATCGATTATTCGTTTTTACGTGCACATAAAGCAAACGGAAAGAGCCCGTAATGCAATGAATAGGAAAATTGTTCAGTGGAAAATCTCGTTCAGTGCTCAAAATTATGTAGCAGCGCCACATTATGTTTCTAACCAATGTCATAAACTTCTTCATCACTGAACTGTAAAAGCAAATCCCAATTTTTTACCGAGTGCACTTTACATCTGCGAATGCAGTAATCAATCTTAGTGGTAATCCTATCTCTCTCCCGGTATTTAGTTTTGAGTAAAATTTAAACTATGTATGCTAAGTTGCTAAGAACTGACTATGAATACTTATGCAATTTAACGCTTTCACCTCTAATTGATGAAAAAATGGACGATATTCGTAATTCGCAAGCAGTTCAGTGAGTATTATGAGTAGCATCGATTTAAACAATAATTAAAGGCTTTCATTTCTTTTACCAGATTTGGTCGAAATTTCAAGGCCACTGATTTATTTTCTAGGAAATTTTTCAGAGATAGAAAATATGTATTCGTAGGGGAAAAACTGAAACTTTTTAAGCTTAATTTCTAAACTTCTCCGTTGTTGTAGTTTAGGGATTGCTTGTTAGACTGTAAAAAATGGTTCAACTGGATTAACTATTTATATAATATTAACAAATTTTATCCAGCGTATTATCATTACTTTTAACTTGTCTAACTTGGGTATTTGAACAAGACACATTTCCAGTAACTTGAACAGGCGACCTAAAGCAGTCATGAAACGAATAGTACTGACCAAATTCTTCTTGAAGAATCGAGATCATAGCTTGAACTTTGGCATCAAGCACAAGTACATCTCTAAATTGAATACATTCATGTATTTCTAATTCCTGCGTTCACCCTTCCAAAAGCCATTAAAAGTTTAGAGATATGGTGGAATGGAATTGTAAAATTCTTGTATGTCAGGAGTTGTGGTGGTTTTGTGAACCCTTTGCATGCCAATTTTGCAGCTGCGTTTTGCATGCCCTTAGAAAAACTAACCTAATCAAACCTAGTTATTGTACGATACTTTTATTTCGACAGATTCTTTGACCCAACCAAACAATTGTATAATTTCCAATTTCATGAGTTGCATTGACGCAACTCAACTTGACTTAACTTAACCTACCCATTTTTAACTTCTTTCATTTCAGAAGTAGCGGTGTATCTGTGAACCGTTCGCGTGCCCGCTTCATGGCTGTTTTGACATGACAACACGGTTGTCAGGTACGTAAGGAGGAGGCGACGTGGCAGCAAGCATCAGCGGCGGCCAGGAGCATGTCAAGACCTAATATAGGCCCAGCCTTGCTATTAGGACGGGACCAAAGCTTTGCTCGGAAACAATTGCTCCACATCGGTCGTGTGACGAACTTCAATCTTTCGTTTTTGACGGGAGGTCGTGCTTCTTCCTTCAGTGCTCAAGGAAATGTCTTTCAGTCCTTCTTATTACAGTCAGAGAGCTTTGCAAACACTGACCCATTGCCTCTCTGGCCGATCAAACAAATTTCCCCGACCAAAGAGCCAGTTGGGTCCTGAATCTTGAGAAAAAATAAGAGGAAAGCAGTAAAAACTGCGCCGCCATCTAATGAGTCAGCCTACACGGTTGGTTATTGCGAAGGTACTGAATAACGCAGAATTTTCGTGTCTCTGCGATAAGATGCTGGAGCTCAGGTAAGCAAAACTTCTCTCACACTCATACTTGAAAATGAAACAGATTTAGCCATAGAAATTCATGGAAGTACGCGGTATTTCCACACCGTTTAAACTGAGAAATTTTAAAAACACGACATAATTCTTCATACTCAATGTTTGAAATAGCAAGAAACATGCTCAAACCTGACGAAGAAAGTCTAAGGGTCCAGCCTCTTTAACATACCGTGGTTTTAGTGGAATGGTGGGCACCGCAAATGTGGCTTTTTAAGCAAAATTTGTTTGGTTCGCCTAAAACATCATGACTATTGCAAAATTGGAACGAACTAAATCGGAAGTAGAAAAAAAAGTTTCCACTTTTCGCCCCCAAACCATGAAGAGCTTTAGCAGCATCATAGGGCTCTTAGATCAGCAATCTCTCACAAACAATACTATGCTGTAAATTGAACTAGAAATTGCACATAAGAATGTACTTCTCTGAATTCACGCAGTGTATAGCCATGCATTAAACTTGCTGTGACAACTGTTATCGATAACTGTTTCGTTGATGATTTCGATCTCCTCATGTACACACGACGCAAAATTCTCATCAATGTATTTTGGATGTCGAACTCAATTCTTACTTCATTGAGCCTAGCACTCGTACTTTTATAGGCTTTGGTCTCAGGAGCAGAGTTGAAGGCGGTGTTGAGCTCATTGAGCCAGCAAGAGAAATGGAAGCGCATTGACACTTGGCTTTGAGCAGCTCCATGGTTGGAGGACCCGACGACGGAAGCTTCGCCTGTGTTGGAGCATTGATGCCGCTCCTCTGTGTGTAGAGAGCTCACATTGTCGCGGCCGCAGGTATCGACTTTATTGGGCGTAGCACATCGCCACACATGGAGCGAGAACCGTTCTTGGCTCCGTTCTGCCCGTTAAATGCAAGGCATGCATGCGCATGGAGCAATGAAATAAACACTCTTGTGCGTATTTTCACAGCGTGATCGACATTCTTCACATATCATTCGGTAAGATTTCGTGGTAATTCACATATTTTAGGCTTATTGTTGTGCAAATATAATGGAAAATCAACTTCATCACGGATAATGTTCTCATTTAAAATTTACCATTGCAGCATAGATTATTAAGAGTTAATTATACACAATTAATGACCAAAATAGAATGAGGACTAAAATCTTCTGATATTGATTCAGAACACTCTTCTGTCGATGATTTGATTTGAACTAGAATTTTTGTAGGTGAGTCTTTCAAGAGACCTACTCCCCGAGATACACCGGCTACTTTCAAGCCCTGTATCCTTTTCCCACACACGTGAAGCGCAACGGGGTTGGTAACGCGAGCTAGCAATTATACCTCCGGTGTGCGTAGCCCAGATACCGGGTGCAAAAAGCAAAAACATTCCAAAATAATTGGGAACTGCAACTTGTTTTCAGGCTTTTAAATCAAACGGCACCTGCTTTTAGTCTTCAGAAATTGCATCTCTAAACTGAGTGCACACTTCGTGTGCTAAGTGGAACTACAAAGGACACTAGGGTATATGCTTTGAGCAGAAAATGATCCATCGAAAATGATCTCAGTGTGCTTACAATACGTTTATTACAATAGAGTAAGTCCACATCTTAAAAACCATCCTCAGTTTTTCGGCCCTGATTGACATTTCGAGGCATGATTTCACTCTCATGTACCTCTACAGAATTGTGCTGTAAGATCAGCTAGACTCCAGAATAGTAATCAAATTTGATCTCACGATATTATATCACAATGGAAGATGCACACAGTAACACTCATGGAGGTAAAACATTGAAAATAATAATAAATGAAGACATGCAGGCATGCCTGAATAGGTGAACTAAATTGGCTCTACTTTTTTCAAAAATCGTAGTCGCATATTCTGTTAGAATTTCTAAAATAATTTTTCTGTTTTCACCGGAGAAATAAAGGAATGCACCCTCGTATGTATCATATAATGAACTTTGCAGCAGCTAAGTACTTTTTTTAATTCGATTCCTTTAATTGTTTTTCACGAATGTATTACACCTGAAGAGTTTGTTAAGATACCGTCATTATTTTCTGATATACCTGATAACATTCTGTGATATAAATTAAATAGAATAAAGTAGAATAAAGCAGAGAAAGGCAGAGCGTAGCAAAACGTAGCAGCATGGCGCAAAGAACAGAGCAGAACAGAACACAACGGAAGAGAACCGAACACAACAAAACTGAGCGAAAGGTAACAACGGAGTGCAACGAAAACGTTGCAGTGCATAACAGAACCGAATCTAAGTCTCCAAAACATCAGTGACACACAGGCCTTGAAGTAGTCATACAGTGGAAAAAGCGAGTAGAAGGAAAGACTCAAATGACCTCCAACTGTGTCCGGTGACTAACATTATTACCTGGGCACGGGCAATAGAAAAAATGTTAGGGAGAATCCAACTGGCATGCTTACAGTCGCTAGTATTAATTCACCTGCAAGCTTGTGCAGTACGTTAGTTTCAGTAAATTTAGAACTATCTAAATAAATTGAAAAAAATATTTTATCTTGACGTCAAATTGTGGTATAGGTTATGTAGCGAAAAACTAATTATTTTCACAATGCAGTAGAAGGAAATTCCAATCAACAACAAATGGTCCAAGTTCATCGCAACTGCCGCTCAGCTAGAGGCAAGAACAAGTTATTCCCAGTTTTTGTAAATAGGTGAAAGAAAAGTTACGTCTACCAATTTAAATAATTTCGTTTCCCTATTGATTGTTCATAATTCACAGTTGTTCCTTTTTACTTGGTGAGCCACTACGTGTAATTGCAAGCATCATATACGACCTGCCTCACACGAGGTGACAAAGCCTCGATAACGTAAAGGAGATTCATTTGAAACACATTGGCATTGACACGAACTCCTGTGGAGAGATTACAACGTCAATACACACATGGCGGTCCTGGGTGGCAGCTGAGCGCGAGATGCACCTGTGAGCGAAATGCGGGTTTTGACAAAGCCTCCTGCCACCTTCCTGTATTGATTGTCCCCGCATATTTGCTGCCAGCTCCCTGCTCAAGAACGTGAATGTGCTTAACTCAAGCTTGGCGTACGTTTGAATTGAGGTGAGGTTTACGTTTTGTGATATTCGTCCTAAATATTCAAGCGAAACTCACTTCAAATTTCAGTTGCGTACCTCAGTTCAAAGATTGTACAACATCGTAAAGTTAGTGATTTGAAATATTAGACACACATTGGATGATAAAAATCGTCAAGGACTATTTTTCTGCCTTGAGATTCTCTTTTGTGATCAAACACATGCTTTGCTGAAGGCCGGAAAGCTCCAGCAACTTTTCTGCTAGCAATACGCATTGAACTTAATGACGAAAAGATTCTCCAATCCTCTTAAACGTGCACAATGTGTGTTAATTTAAATCATGCGAATCTTTGCCAAACCTCTTGAACTCAAACAATATGCATTAAGTTTGATCATGCAAAGTTTCGTCCGACCTCTAGAAGTTGAACAATTTGCGTTGAATTTAATCATGCGAACCTATGTTAACCCTCTTGAGCTGAACTTTATCATACGAACCATGCACGAGGTTATTACCTAATCATAATAGTAAACTAGGAAAATCAAGTCTTGTGCCTACTAAAGCCAAAGCACATCTCTTGCTACAAGTTATTACACGTTGATGTAACGCACGTTGATGTAACGTTGATGTAACGCAAAGTAACACAAACTAACTGACCCTGAAATTAGGAGCGCAAAATGCGATAGTATTGCGTAGAGGAAAAAAATAGATAAAACTAATCAACTTGAACCGTATAAAGTTGACAAGTGCGTCATTATGTGAGGAAGTAAACCTAATTGCAGTTCATTCTCTGAGGAGTGAACGGAAACTGTTTTGTTCGTGGCGTACTTCCAAATATGATACGACAGTGCCGCTAACATTTGCTGATGAACATCAATCCTTGAGTCCTGCGATGTCATCTTATGACAGTCGTGCGATATCATCTTATGACAGTCGTACGATATCATCTTATGACAGTCGTACGATATCATCTTATAACAGTCATACGAAATCATCTTATGACAGTTGTGCGATATCATCTTATGACAGTCATACGATATCATCTTAATGATAGTCGCACAATATTATATTATGATAGTTTTACAATATCATATTATGATAGTCGTACGAGATCATCTCATGAGGGTCATTTGAAATCATCCAATGCTGGTCGCACGATATCGAATCTTACGATATGATCATATGATGGTCGTATATCTCATCTTATGATAGTTGTTCGATATGATATTATAAAAGTTGTACGATATCTTATGACAGCCGTATGATATCATCTTATGAGAACTTGAACATGTATGAATAAAAAATAATCCTAATTATGCAATTGCTGCGATGCTTGGTTCAGTTTATGAATAAATGAGACTAACGTCTATCCATAAAAGTTGAATTTCACAATAAGTTAAGCATAACTCGATGTCCGATAGTACACCTAATTACGAAGAACTGAAGAGTGTGAACTGAAGAAGTGAACTGTTGAGCGGACTGAAACCTATACTGGCATGTAAATGTTATTCTTGGACAGCGCAGTCAACCTGTCATCGTTTGCTCCGTTGAGGGTGTAACCACCTTATACCTTATATCAGTTACCTTATATCAGTTGTGAATGCACAAGAAATATGATCTCTCGCATTATGGTGTTCAAGACTTCCCTGAACGTTGCAGAAAACTACTCATATAAAATTATTTGATACATGTCAATCTAAAACCACATGCACAATAGCACACTTCGTTGCACCTTTATTGGTGGAGCAAAAACATTTGAGACACATTTGAAGTATGCAGTGCGCGTGTCGGCGGAAAAGTCTTGCACTTCAAGCACAATTTTATTTTATTTATCTTATCTTTTACCGAGCAAAATAGGGGTTAACATCAGACAACAATGTCTTGCACTTCACGTACAATTTTTTTTAACGTATTTATTTTCTTCTTTGCCCAGTAACGTAGAGATTTAAATCTTACGGCAGTGTCATAGGGCAATATAGGGGTAACATAGGGAGTAACATCAGTTATCGTCGCCTATAGTTCTGCTAATTTAGCAAACAGGCCCAGAAAATGCACGTGAAAAAATGCTTGCAGAGGTAAAACTTAGCCGATTTCAAGCCACAAACCGTAACGGTTATCGCATTATCGAAGGCGCAAAAATAGAACAATCATATTTTGGACACCAGATTACCAGCCGCAGCTAATGCTAGCCGTGAACCAGATATCCTCGATAAGTGGCTGTGAAGCTATCAATAATGTACTAGAATGGAAGTCAGGTGATGCTCTGCGCTCAAATAGCTGCGGCTTTACTTCAATTCGGGTAAATTTAACCAACACCGATAGGGATGTGAGGAAAGTAAAGCTTAGGGCTCGCAGGATCTTGGTGCGCTCTGCATGGTGAGCCCATTAGTGGTCTCCATTAATGCTGCCCATTACGGCCTTATGGAAGACCGCACCACAACAATGCCTTTCAAAACCCTTCTCTATTTGCGTCTCATATCCATCACAAAGGAAGTATTTTTCGACGAAATTCAGCTCCCTGCCAAAACAGGATGCGATCCTGTCCCACAATCTTAGGGTTTATTTTATTTAACGCAAAAAGAAAGGTTATTAGCATATAATAATTAAATGTTATGGTCTGATTAATTTATTACAAAATGTGAGCGAATTTTGAATACGCTGGCGTTAAAACTCTGCGGTGGTGAAACCAGGATATATCAGTTTTAAACTACAAGTGCCCAAATGATCGAAAGTACAACCCATATCTGAGGACGGACGTGATGACACGTGCCTTCCGTTACGTCCAATTGCGGTGGGATTTTAAATTCTACGAATACAACTTAATTCTTAATGAGCTTGGAAAAGAAGATTCAATCCGTGCTCCACATGGGGTAAGGTGAGACGGGTTTTAGATCCGAGCAGAGGTTAATGAGGCGTTTACTAAAGACAGGCGGGATCCAGAGCGTCGTAAATGCTTAGAAGTGTGCGGTATGGCGTGAAGCTAATTAATGAAGTGCCCATAGCAGCGCTATTGCGGGCCGGTACTAGTCGCGAGCTGGGCAGTGGGCACTTGGCTCGCCGGTCTGGCATTTTTCGGGCCAAAATAACCCAATTTTTACATTTTTGACTAAATGCAATGGCCGAATTCCAAAACTTCGATTGGAAGAAAACGATCCGAGGGTCATACTACACACACCGATCCATGCGTTCGCGACCTGCCTCAACAGTCACAGTTATTAGAAGTCAAAGATGCATCCACGAAATTATTCAGAAATCTAAAAGGTAATTTTTTGCTTCAACTGTTGCTTACATGAAAATTTCAAAGAATGTCGTGAATACCATTATATTTAGAAGTAATGTAGAACGAACGATGGCCTATAATGAAATACAAAGAATGATTCTTTTGATTACCCTGGTAGCTTTAAGCTGATCTGTCAATGATTATTTGCCCCAAATATTTATCCATGCTTCGTGAGTCTCCATTCGAACTCATTAAGTTTCCACATATCATGAACCCTGACCTCTGGGTCCTCGATGAATTCACTTACTCGGCTAATTAGTATTAACATAAGTGTGATGCAAATACAAGTATAAACAGGAAAAATTTATTTTATGGCACTTAAAACAGTTTTCGTTTTCGTCACCGCAAATTTGCCGTTTCTTCATTGCCAAATAGCTTTCAGTCACATGTATTTTTTCATCATTTCTGAGTTGCTGAAACTTCCTACATGTACTCTCAGCTCTCAGATTGCCACGTCAGCCTTAAGTGTGTCGGGTGTCGGACTCGACACTGACGACTGACAAAGAAATCGCGCAGCTGACCTGCATTTTTGGATTGACCTCGAGCTAGTTGTTGTGTCAAATGTATGATGAACATCTAAGTCTTGGTAAACGTGATAGGTAATGGAGAATCTCGCAGCTCAACTTCATATATTTCAGTTTATTTAATTTTATTCAACCCTATGAATCACGTCAAATGCATTAGAAAAGCCCAAGTTTTGACACACGTGATAGCTACTAAAATGATCTCTCAGCTCAACTTCATATTTCATCAATAATTATTTAGCCATATTTATCACTAAGAGTCACGTCATAGGGAGGATGAACACCCAAGTTTTGACACACGTGATAGTTACTAAATCAATCCCGCAGCTCAACAACTTCATATTTATGTTTTTAGTCCCATTCACATTTGTAAATCCAATCATAAAAACGATGAACGCCCAAGTTTTAGCACACGTGATAGCTACTAAAACAATCCCGCCGCTCAACTACACATTCATTTATTTTCATCATATTCCCATTCATAAAGATTACATTAGATGTTCATATTTGTAAATCAAGTTCCAAGTTCTTTGAATTCAATGAACGCCAAATCCGACGCACGAGCGCCAAGTAGCATGCGAAGACGGGAGTAGTGTGCGAGGAAACGCGGCGCAAGATGCGGAGGCGGGCCGGAGCAGCCGCCGTGTGGCTACCGTGCGGAGACGCGTGCTGGCGCTGCATGTCCCGGTGTCGTGCTCAGGAGCCCGGTCGTCTCGCTGGCCACGAGAGGGCCGCACACGACGATAACGTGCGCCATAAAACGTGTTAATGTCGCAGCCCCTTTGTCATCTGTCTAATTGAGACGCTACAGTTTCTCTTCAGTTGGCACAGGCGTTGCTAAAATTCGCACCGACATATTCCCAGCTCTCGAGGGGGCCCTGTGTGCGCATCGAAAGCAACACAATCCAATGCCTGTCCAGAGCAATTTTGTGCTCATAAACAGCTTAAGTACCATTTCAACAAATTCGTAAATTACAAAAAAGTTCCTGTGGTAAAATTTTACTCTATGTCAACATTCCGTGTGGAACAGAACAGGTGGAATTGGTTGGGACAAAGCCAGTTATCCTGCTAATTTTGCGTGTCGCGTGAATGTATTTCTATACGTCTTCAAAATTTTTTTATGTGATGGGAATCACAAGACCATCAGGTCAAAGAAAATTTCCGGATGCCCTCAGCATTGATCTTTGATGCAGGCAAATTGCATTACAGTTCAGTTTGTCGTCACTATATGACCTCAAAAAAGCATCGGCGAACTTGTAACATAAAATCACTGAGTCCAAAAATGGAGAAAATACGATACTCCGACAAGAAGCAATGATTTTGCGTGGCATAGGCAGACAATGATTAGACTTGTTTCCTAACGCATACATTAGCAGTATGCGTCCCCTCCGATGTTCTATGAAATCTTATACAGATCTAGCAAAGGCAATGAGAGCCCAAGGTATATTAAAGGGCAGTTCAAGTTAGCTCGTACACCAAGGAATGAATTCAGTTGGTTAACTTCTCAATTTTGTTGCTGATAACGAGCCCGAGACTAGAATTTTTGAAGGAGAAAGGGGATCACATGTGTCATTTGAGATATGAGTGACTCTTAATTCAATTTAGAAAAAATAAAAATTCCATTGACGTACGCGAAAAATTTTGAATAACGCTCAAAAATATTAATGCCTGCCTTGCATTACAAATAGTTTTCAATTAACACTCATACATTAGAATTTTCCTAGGGAGGTATTGCATCAAACACGTCACTTGAGACTTGAGATGTAAGTATTCCTTCTTAAACTAGCAAAAAAAATTTAATAAGCAAGCTGAAAATGTAAAAATTCCCGCATAATGCTCAAAAAATGTGAGTGCTTGCCTTACACAACGGATATTTTCAACTGAGACATGAATTAAACTTTTGAGAGGAGCATAATGCTCAAAAATCTGAATGCTTGCCTTACACAACGGGTATTTTCAACAGGAACATAAATGAAACCATTGAGCAGTATAATGTTCCAGCATTCACGTTAATTCCTGTTGCCGCCGTGAAGGTACGAGCTCCGGTGCCCGTGGGCGGAGAGCGCTGCAGACACAATGCTGTATTTGTGCTGCTCCTGATTGCACACCAGACAACAATATAAAAATCTTAGAAAAATGAGAAAACATATATTTAAGGATTCTTAATCCTGCTAGACAAGGAAGTGTGTTGCAAAAATACTCTCAGAAAATTAGAAGTAAAAATACTCTCGCACAACACCTCGTCTTGTGAACATAGGCTTGCACCACGACATGTTTTTCGTTTTTGCTTCACCTTAAAAATTAGTTGATGACATCGTAAAGCCAGAGGTCTCACTTGTCGGAAATATCCTCAAATTAAATTGTAAAACATGTGTTAACCAATCCTATTTTGGAATGAAAATTTCTCCGTGAGGTGAGAGGTCAGTGATGGAGCAGTAGCATACTCCAGTACATTTTACAAAGAAGTAAGCTCGTACTTACTGGAAAAATTGTTTTCAACGACTATATTAGCTATTCACAGTTTAAGAATCGCGATATTCTGTCATGTATAGGACAAAACAAAAATAAGGGCTATTGAGCTTTGACGCGATGTTCGAAATCAATGTTTAACACAGTATAGGAAGACGATGATTTCGACCTGCACCTAACTCTGAAAGAGCTTAGCCTGACATTTACTGAAAGATGATCAGACTTTGAGCTCTCAAAATCGGAAAAAAATTAAAGCCTGCTTTCTTAATCATCATTACTCATCCTGTAATTTCACTTAACCGAAAGCTAAATTAAACCGCAACATCACGAATGTAGGAAAGTTGATATCTGTCACCTTGAGTTTTCCTCACTCTCATTTCCTGGTATTCTCAATGCGCGGCAGATTTTTCGACTCCAAAACTGTGGTAATGACGACTGATACACGTTAATCGTCGTCAAAGTTTTACAGAAACGAATTCTTCAAAGATTTGTTTTCGTGAAATTCATAATCATTATCCCTTCGGTGCCCGCAACGTCTGGTGTTTCGAGCATCTCCATTTTTAAATGAATCTTCAACTGCTGAATTTATCCTATGTATGAAAGATTCCGACAAAAAATTCGCATTAAACTTAAAATGGTAACAAATTAACGGCAAAGCTTCATGTTCTCCTTCAATCAAAGTACGATTCGGCTGGAAATTTAACACAAGCGTGAGTTGTTACAATAGCGAGTCATTTTATTTTCTGATGGCGCCAAACTTCATGTGTTGATTTTTGTTTCAACTTCCTGAAAATATTCTGCTTTCCCATTTGATTCTTTTATCCATAGCTAATTTTAAACGACCGCTCATAATAGATTTACAGAAATACACTCGTCTATGAAAATACAGGTACCCTAATAAGCAGTGAACCCTAATTTGTTAAAGCTTTCCGGTCGCTCCTCTACCGAATAAAAAAAATCCTCATATGTTTGCTCTTGAATTTAAGAACATTTCTCAAACATGCATTTTTCCGTGTTTGATTCTTAACTTTGAGAGTATTTCACTTCAATGTATTCACACGTTCTTCCGTATTTTACTCTTGAATTTGAGAGTATTCCACTTTCATCAATTCATGCGTTGTTCCGTTTTTGATTCTTGAATTTGAGAGTATTTCACTTTCATCCATTCATGCGTTCTTCTGTTTTTGACTTGAATTTGAGAGTATTTCACTTCCTTCCATTCATGCGTTTCTCCGTATTTGATTCTTGAATTTGAGAGCATTTCTCACTCACGCGTTCCTGCGCATTGAGTGCGCTGGAAGCCGTTAAACTGCAGGGTGTGTAGGACCAGGAAGACAACATCCACCACGACTGCGTCCGACAAACAACACCTCGAAGCAGCTGAAGAGTGAGCACGGGAGCCCCGGCTGGCCCCTAGCGAGACCAGCACCAACTTCATTACCACCCAGCCAATCGACCTCCAATTAAACTCCAAACAAAATTGGAAAGGGAAAATTGGATGCTCCAAATGACGGCTGCTTCGGAATAACGGACTTCTGCGGCTATCGGTCGACGCCATGCCAGAGAAGCGGCTTCAAGTCGGCCACCGCTGCGCTATAAGTACGGACAACAAGCGGCCGGTCAATAAAGCAGCTGCAGTAGTCCACTTATTAGTAATTTAATGGGATATTCTTTGCGGCCTGGAAAAGAACAAATGTTGCGGGTGGAGAGTTTCTCGCTTTGATCTTATATTTTTTCTAGCTCTAGTCTCCCACTGATGTTTGTTTTAATTACACGCGAGCCCGAAATAAGCAGCGGAAACTTTTTTCTCCAGTTTTAATTAAGATGGCAAATTGGCTCTCAAGCTACAGGGCACGGTAAATGTTTTGAACAGGAAGCTCACGTCAAGTGGGAACAGCCGGAACGATTTTCTGTGACATTTTAAATGAATACTACATAGTTCAATGTGGATTTTGTGAAAACCTTGGAAAAGAGAATTCCTGCTTAAAAATGCCCTGACTTTTTGTAGTTGAGTTACATGCTCCTAACTGAAATGCAAATGTAATGTGTAACTGAAATTGAACGGTATTTCGGAAAAATCAATCATATACAAAATTAATGAAACAGAGCGACCATAAGGAATGCTCTTTCATATTGGCATATCAATGACAAGAGCAAAAGGACATCAAGAGGAATGTTTAAAGTATGACAACGTTAGGCTGTTTTAAAATAAATATAAGAACCCGAATATTCATTTTCATGCCAATCATATGGCTGATGGATGAATTGGAGAAACAGTTTATCATCTCTGACCAAACGCTCATACACAGTTACTGAGCAACATTTACAAAGCACATGTGTCCATATTTAAAACCACTATTTATCAGAACATCATTTTCATCAAATAAATTCATTACTCTTCTTTCGCTCCCATTTAAATGCAGTAACTGTGAAAAATTTTGACGATGAATTCATCAATCAAAAACAGACAACAGATCAGGGGCCGAACTTTCCAACAATTCACATTGTTGGAGCGGTTCAGCAGGCACCCATGAGGGCTGAAAGTTACTGAGAGCTCAAATTCTATTAGAATAAACCCAAACTTTAGGATATTACCTTAAAAAACAGCTCAGAGCCTACGAATCGAATCACATGAACTTACGTTGTCAGTTGCACCTCTACGACAACATAAATTATTTGAAAATTCGGTATCAGTGTGCGTGATCTTCTAGTCGGAACTCATTCACATGACCGGCGAATTTCTGACACGTTGTGTTCCTCCAGTGAGCATATCAAATGAAATTTCTGTGCTTCTTTCTCCAGGTCTCCCTCTCCTGCCACTTCCGTAATTGTCACTCAATACTAATGGCACACTGTGCCCCCCAATGATACAAATTCATTCAGTGTTTTCTTGTCCCAAAATATTTCGCTTAGTACGTCGCTCAAGTTTAAATAGAACGAACTTATTTCTCAAGTCATCTCTTTATCAGGTCAGTGAGATAGTTAAAGAGTTGCTGAACTATTAGACTGCAAGTGTCCATTCACCTTCTTTGAGCTTCTATGTGCTCTAAAGGTGAAACTTCTATGAGCTCTAAATATTAGTTGCTAATACGTATTCTAAAAACAGTAACTTATACGAGTTCTAAGTAGCGGTAGTTTATATGAGCTCCTCTAAATTTATGGACGAAGCTACCTGACCTCCAAACATTGTATAAAAAGCACGTTAAGCTGGAAGTATTTTCGGAGGTTCATTTTTTTCTGCGGTCCATGAAGGTTTCGACGTAGCGCCATAGACGTCCTCAAATGGCCAAAAGAGTCGTCATGTTGCCGCGAGGGTTGCGAAATGTTCCCAATAAATGGCGAGGATACAGCAATGGTTGCTTTGTTATTAGAATCAGTGTGAAATAAAGCGGCTCCTCTCGTCTTCAGTAATAAGCTTCGTTTGGGCCGTTTTGCCACCATTGTGTCGTAAAAAGAAACTTCGACAAGAGACTTTAGGGTCGGAGCTGCAGACATGACGGTTGCTCTCGCGAACACTGAGATGTTCCTCTCGGGATCTCGACTGCTGAGAGGGACGAACTGCGATATCAAAACATTTGTGATGAACGCATAAATGCTTGAATGACATTGAGAAGGCAGTTTTCGTATAACCGGTGTGATGATGAAAACATTTGCGATAAACGACGACTTATATTACTTGAATGGTGTAAAAAAGGTAGTTTTGTTATTGTCTGAAATTTTCTGTGTCGGAAAAATACCAAATCAAGACTGTTCCACTGGAATGCTGCACGAGACAGCACAATTCTAACCGTAGCAGCACTGTTCTACTTTTTCAAGTTGTGCTTTTCACACTGTCTCATTGATCTGCCCTTGAAATGTGTTCCCAAAATTACCTTCAACTGAAGTATTGACTTATCTACGAGAAGAACAGAAGAACTGCTTGAGAGCGAAATCATGCCTCGAAATATCAGTCAGGGCCGAAAAATAAGGACTGCTTTTAGGATGTGGACTTATTCTATTGTAATAAACATATTGTGAGCGCCCTAAGGTCATTTTCAATGGATCATTTTCAGTGTCCTATGTAGTTCCACTCAGCACACGAAGTGTGCACTACACCTTTTTCACATCAAATTAATTTTATTTAAGTTCAATTTAATACAAGTCAAGTTCAATTTAATCCAAGTCAAGTCAAGAAGAAGACTCGTAGAAGTAAAACGGGAGCCGCGCTTAGCTTGGGTAAATTCAGAGATTTCAAAAACTACGAATCAAATATAACTGCTAAAAATGCTAGGCTATTTCAGTGCGTTAAAACTGAATGGAGACTTCACCATAATATTTAGGCAAAAAACTAGAAAAAACACTTATGCTACAGGAGTATTAAAGGTGAGCTTTTTTCGTGTAACCCAAAAAATATTTTTAATCATTTCAAATTCTTTATGAAAACTAAGAATTTCTTTCTACTTCTATAGAATAATATGAGACACTTGAACTTCAATGTACTTAAATAAATTCTCAAGATCTATTTTTTTTAGCCAATGAATTCCTCAGTTCTATTCGACTGCAAAAAAATATGGCAAGCTTGCCTGTTATCTGTTAGCACATTGTAATTTGATATTTTTGAGTTTTTATTTAAAGTTGACTACCCATGTTGTTGGTTCTGTCTTTCAAGGTTAACAGTTTACTTGGACGTTAATTTGGACAATCAACTATAAATGTAAACTTAAGAAATTAAATTACCGAGTACTAAATGATAACAAACAAGTTACATGAATTTGCATGACGATGTTGTTCAACGTCTATACAATGCCAGAAAATAAATTCTTGCTTACATGTTTTGGCACACTGTCGCTTGCATAAATGCTAAAGTATTTTCGAATGTTAGTTCTAGCGGAACAGATCACAGTAAAAATTCATCTCTCGACGTGCTTACGTTCTGTTTTTTCTGGTCAAAGTCCTTTATTTCAAACTTTTCGCAATGAAATTGGATCATGCATGCAGCATTTTGCACCTCAGAAGGATGAATTATTAGTTATCTACAATTCAGTGTAAAAATAAGATTAGGGCAATATTAAGATAGACCAAAACAAGACTGTGACAGAGTAAATTATTGATATCGTCGAGGGGAATAAGTGACTCGATATAGTTTTACGATGTCAATTAAACAAAAAACAAATGGAAGTGTGGAGTAACAATTATTACTTCCAGCCAAACAGAGACTACCCGCGTTGTTCTGTAAGGTGTTGAATTTATGTTATTCTGATTAGGAAAGGGAAACGAGAGCAGTTTTTGCAAATCTTTGGTAAATATGGAGATCAATTTTTCATTAAGTTCATAATCAAATAAAAGTCTCTCGGGAAATTGAATGTTTCGTGATAGGAAAACATTTCTCTTATGAAAGCCTCATTAACAACACAAAGATATGGTTTTTATGTTTCGGTGCATTAGATGAAGTGCTGCACAAAATCGGGTCATCGCACTAACGGGTCATCGCACTAACGGTACCATGCCAGGAGTAAATGTGATGTTTCGGAGATGAATAAATCTGAGAATAGGAATGCTGGGCCCGTAGCATGTGAGCGTCTGTGCAGGGAGTGTGATGCTCTGAACACTTTCGGCTCTTTACTTCAGAAAAAATACAAATAAGAAAATTCAGAAAAAATGAGTCATAAATTGGGTGAGAAACAATAAGAAAAAAGCGGTAAAAAGGTTGGAATGTTGAAGAGAATGCTGAACTAACTATGAGGTAGAAATACAGGTCCACTGAGTTATTTCTCGTGCTTTATCTTCAAGGTTTATCGTGCTCTTATAGGATGACATAGACACCCCTCGTATCTGACTCAGAGCAGTGTAAATATTGGTGACTGTTAGAAAAACGATCGCTTTTTCTGACTTACTTGCATCAAAGTACACGCTCGTGGTAAACAAATCTTTCAGGTGTGAAAACTTACGCATAATGTTTGAGAAAAGATTGAATTAGAGTGATGAGGAGAGAGTTATACAGAATGCCAAAACATGTTATTTGAACGCACGCATTGGTATTTTGCCAACACTTGTTATTTAAAGTCGAGAATAATCACATGAACCAGGGATGGAACGAGCAAGATAAGAAGACAGAGTTTGATGGAGGCAGCGATGAGAGCAAGTGGCCGCTGGAGCGGTGAGAACTGTCCAGTAGAGTAAATTAAAGTACTCGTAAACCACAAGTCGAGGTAGTTGCGACGTGCGTAGAGGATGATTGAGTACCGCCCGGTTTGGCGGATACTGAACCTATAGGTAATAGGAAAACGTGTGTGGGCAGATAGCGGTTTGGGAGGAAAAGTGACGAAGTCACTTTTGTGACAGCAAGTCTGCAGAAATAGCAAAGATGAGAGCTATAGAGATCGTAACGAACGAAAAGTGGTCCAACGTTTTCAATAAGCCCTGCATTGTGCCTTTGTAGAGACCAAACTTTTTTGCTAATGTTATCGTATTTGATCAAATTTTATTTTCAAAATGTAATTTGCAATCTTTTCTGAGCACATGCCTTTTATTTTGACTCATCGGGGAGCAGTAGGAACTGGTGGCAGCGTGACACAGCATCGGTATAGTCCAGGCCTCTGTGATACAGTCGATGCTCCTTTAATACAATTGACTTATCTCTCAAAAGAACTAAACTGTGTTCCTTTTGATCACTTTTAGGTTAAATCAATTTTAGATTAAAAGCAAACGAATTAAACGAATCTTATATAAACAAGATTGGAGCACATTCAAGATCATGTTCCTGGTAACGACAAATTACGAATTAAATAAATCGGTTCAAAATGATCACAGTCTAGCTTGTTTTTTGCCGCCTGTCATCGTTTCTCGTGCTCTTCACTTATTATATGATTTGTACAACTAAAACGAATCAAGTAATTAAAACGAACTTTTCGGTTTGGTTTCGTTCTTGAAAATCCGGAAAAACGGCAGGAGATTGACCAACAAAATGCGAGAATATCCTCTATTGTACGAGTCTCCTGGCAGATTTTTGCAATTTCTGCAAGTCTCTTTACGACGACAGACTTTTTATGGAATCACGGAACGCACTTGGGCCTACAAACCAGGGGCGAACTCTTTAGGCAACACATGGCCAGATTCCATAAGCCTAAATCTGCTAAAAGTATTCTTCTGTTCGGTACTGGAGTGAATATTTAATCTCTATGGGGGTCGGATGAGGGTCTCTCGTTAACATCTCTCCTTAATAGCGCGCCGCCAGAGCTCTGCACTCAACCCGCATCTGGTGCGCCCCCGCGCTCTGCTCACCAAAACTGTTTTTCCTAAGTTTTCAGGGAATGAATTATCGAAAAACATTTTTTTTGTCATAGCGGTGTAATTGGCAGCGTAAGCTCTTCTGAGCTGGTTTACGCTACCAGATGCACCGTAAGGATGACGTTAATTATTTCTAAATCCAATCCCAGCTGCATGGTATCTAAAGGCTTCGTGCAATAAGAAATTACTGAAATAATTATTGTTAAAATTTATCACATGCAAAGCTTACTCTGAAAATGCTTCATCATTTTTTCTTTACTTTTTGTGTGAAATGTGAACTCTACCACTCGAATATCCGTAATTCGAGTAGAAAATCTAACATAATTTTAGATGTACAATATTTTACAATAAAACCAATTTGGAATATTAAACTTAACTAGATTAAAGTGCACTCAGCCAAAAACGGTAAAACATTAGCTTTAAAGTAGCATGAGCGTTAAGTGAATGTTTTGATTCGAGTGTTCCATGAGGTCCTCTCTGTTGAAGGATTATTTAACGTAGAGTTAAACACTTCCATGTAAAATTGGTATTTGTTTCATGAGTGTGGGACCAATACAAATAATTTAGCGCTTTAAAACGCTGACATTATAGAGAAAACGATTCATGCATTGATCCGAAATTAAAATTGCTTTATTTTTAGAAGTCATGCGAGCAGTGAAAATAAAATAATCCATTGCTGAACTTTACAGCGAAATTTGTGAAGGTTTGCTCAAAGCAATAACGATAACAAACTGCAGTAACCCAAGGAAAACTATAAATTTGGATCATATCAGTTTAGGTAAATCTAATGACCCCAAGCAGCTAAGTACTGAATACAAGAATTGGGAAGTAAATTTGGTCTCAAATTGTTCGGCAGCTTTTCGTGCTGGATTTATTGTGTTTGTTTTGTGTAAATCGGCTGTGTGAACATAATAAATAGGTCTGTGATTCAATTGATTTTCAGATCAGCTACTCGAGGCAATCTCGCTCTGCATGTTAGCCATCGCACTCTCAACCGAACAGAAAAAACGCACGTCTGATCATGTATTACACTGGCTGATATATTCATTAAGACTGAAATTATATACTTTGAGTCAGTCGTCATGAGAATAACCCCAGAAATGGCAGATGCAAAACTCAGGCATTCGCGGCGCATCGATTTTTTAGCTCGTTGTGGTAGCTACATTCATGGCTCCCCAGCAATAAAATTAAATTATCTGGCGGAGTTAGAGAGGGAAGCTCCGCGCCCTGCTCTGAAATTGTGTTCAACTTCCAATGGTGACTTATGCTCAAGCAGATGGACCCGAACGCTGCTCACTCAGTCTGTGCTGTATGCAGAGTGGGTGTGCAGGCCTAGCACTCATGTGATGGTGTATTCCTTTGATGAGTGTCAATGTATCCATCCAGCTTTTAACGAATTTTAGCTTGGAATTGTTCTGGTGGGAGAAGAGTTGTCCTCTCCCACCATACTACAAAAATTATTCTCAACCACGAAGTTTTCATTGATCATAAGACTTTAAACTAGTTGATGTTTAACTCCAATGAATAGTTGTAGCGTAAGCACTTACGGAAGCAATAATAGATGTCTTATGCCCAAGAGTAATAACTAAAAATATGTATATTGTTCAAGATGTGAAGACGAACTTTAAAAAGCGTAAATTGAGAGATTTTGATGTAATATATGCCATCATAGTGGTCCTGATGGCATTAGAAGTTCCTCTCAGGGGACTTACGCTGTCGTCCCAACAACTACGGCGACGCACATCGTTTGAAACTCCTGCCCCCGCTCTTGCGTCGGACACGACACACTGCAGGCCTGCTTGCTTCAGAACCTCACCCTCACACGGTAGTGACGTCTCAATACGAAGCGTCTTCTTTTGTATTTTTCTTATGCATTATCAAGTGTAATTTTCACAATTTTTCATTATGAAGCATCGGACACAATGATAGGCTTAATAAGGCATATTATTCCTGTGTTAACCTTGAAAATTGATGAAGTTGGCAAAACAAATGTAAAACTTGAAGAAATAAAAATATTCGTCAGGAAATTGACGCGATGATTTTTACAGGTAGAGTAAGTAAAATGTTTGCTAGCATTACGGGGCACACAAATACGTCACCGTGATATTCTACTGCGCTTCAAGAAGCAGTCGCGACGACTAGCTTCATATTTAGCGAACATCGTTTGGCACCGTAATGCAAATTTGTGGTAGTTGTTGCAGTCTCTAATAACTCTTCCATCTCGCTTCACTCAACCACTTATGAGCTAACGCTTAAAACATAAATGTGAATCTCTACTTCGGTAAGAACTTGAACTTCACGTGTATATAGTGTCTCAGAGTGAGAAGTTCAGGCAATTCACATGACGATGTGAAACAAATAATCAATAAACAAAGGAAACAATTAAAACATTCTAAGATGATGACTCATTTTTGACCACTTCTGAGATATTTCATGGCAGCTAAAACACTCACAAAAACAAAGTCATAACTATTCTCCAAAAGGAACTTTGAACGAATATCACTAACTAGATAATTTGTGGTACGCAGGAGTAAGCTCAAAGTCATCAAAAATTCAGTTCCCAGATAAACCTTTAAACAGAATCGTAACTTCTCCATTAGTTTGCCTGGAGTGGACGTAAGAGCATCTCAAAACTTCCCACAAAATGGAACACGGCGCCATGAAGCAACAGCAGTGACGGGTTCACCCTTTATTTACCGTTGCTCTGGCAAATCCAGCGCGGGATTCACGGCGGTGCTGCCTGTGTTTGAGAAGCTCCCCCTTCTGGCCAACCCTTCCTCGGGGACCGCGCTGCACCCGCGGGACGGACTCTCGCCAGCCGCCGTGCCAGATGAACTCCGGTCTGTTCAGACCACCGTCATACGTGCATCATTAAGTTGTCTCATTCTCGTTTCTTGTTAGAAAAGCTGTCCTTTTTAATATACAGTACAATAAAACGCCAGGTGTCTCCTTAAATTTATTTATGGTGCGTAATTTCTCCTACGTTAATTCAATGGGAATCTCATTGAACACATTAAATCGGCTGGTACGTCTCTCTTTCGCTCTCTTAGGGATGCTTATTGACCGTATCTGTGATACGAGTTTCAACATTGCACAAGTACAAGAATATTTTTATCACGGGTACTTTTAGGATGGATATATTTGTTTATCATCCACATCTGGATGATTTGTCTAAAGAACACATCGAATCCCGTAATTTTTGACGGGTCATGTACATTAGTTACGTATAAAATGTGACCGTGAAATTCACTGAATGTCATCCCAAATTCTGCTTGAAAAAATGAACAAGTTTGAGATAGGTGGCAAGAATAAGGCAAATCTGCCAACCCTGAAGCGACAGACGCGCTCACATTGCCATTGGAAAAATAAACGATGAAGCCTGTGTAAAGAGGTCTGACTAACGCTGGAACAAACTATAGTGTTGCTACTCTAAATAGACATGCGTAGGTGACGAAACTCATTCACCTAATAAAGTCTGATGCAGTAAATTAGGTATTTTGTCGGAGAGATTAATTGGAATTAACATGCACAAAGCCTAATGGCAGTTCAGTCGAAGTTTATCACTATAACGTTGAAATCCAGCATGTTCGAATAGTAGATATGTTTTAGAGAACAGAAGGGCAGGAAAAACGATGAAGTTAAATCTACGACTTGAAATCTACTTCTGCACAATTTTTGTTAACAAAACTTAGCTCAAAGTACAAAATAATCCATACCCGTAGACACCGGGATAGGAATTCTAAAAAAGGGCTAAGGTTTTAAATGACTGTAAGTTAATAATTATACTTTCCATAACTATTGTACACAGCGTGTTAGAAATGACTGGATTCTGCATTTTATTAAAAAAAAATTTCCAGACATAGCTGAAAAACAAATATGTACATCCTAATAGTACTCGCAATTAAAATATACTTGTACTTGTGCACTGGTGAATCTCGTATCACAGATTCGGTCATTATGAACAACCTTTAGAACGTCACAGACACACACACCAACCAACCAAGCAAGCAACAACTCTGTATTATTATCTATTACCAGGCGAAAAGTCTTCGAAAAATTTGGGAAATCTTTTTCCACGCGGTAGGTAGCATTTTCTTCAACAACAGACTCAATTTTCATTGCCTCAATACTTTTTTGCATATAAACCAAAGTGAGCGGATGCCAGGTTTTTTGCATCATTTAATGGTTTCAATGATAACATTCAAATAGATATGAATTATTGTGAATGTTGCCGACAGAAGATATATAAATATTTACACAGCAAACATAAATTAAACAAATTATTATATCGGGGATCATTGAAAACCGAGCGGTTTCTATCTACATGAAGAGTGTATCTGTGATACTACATCGATTGTCGTTTAACATCAGATTGAGTTTTCCCAATGATGCACCCAACAAAACTATATTTGTCACACAGTCCAATGAAATTCAAAACGCAGCAACACAAAATGCCCGTTGACAAATCATGTCTTTTGAACACTCGTGATACAGTCTACACGCAACGTGGATGTAAATTTATGTATAAAAATTTGTTCGTCATTTTAGAGGCTCAGTTGGATTCCAGAAAATTTACAAAAATTCATTCAATCATCCCTGACGATGGCTGAAGCAAACTCAGTCAATTCAAATTTTTTCTGCAGCGTCCAAAGGAAAATGATGTAGCCTTCTGTGCGAAGAAAACAAATCTAAGACGGTAGATCTGTTCAAGTTTAGGCGACGTGTTTTTAAAAATTTAGATCTTACCCCTATGTAGTAGAGTAGAAACTATTGTAAAAGCTGAGTATTACGAGATCCCACGAATCTGGCACAACATATGGTCACAGGGGCAAAAACTAAAGCTATAAATGATATGGTAGAAAGCAAAACGCCTTTTCTTTTATCTTCACCAATGAGGAAGAGATTTAATGCATTACTAGATTTTTAACAGTTGAGACGAGGGCATCTCATTGAGGGCTGCTTTCCGACATGAGCGATGATTGTAAAAGCCCCCACAATAAATGAAGTAACGCTGATTTTTTCAGTAGAGTACACTGAGGACTGATTCAACGAATTGGTAATTATCTGTAAGGTGAAATGGTTCGTCACATCAAGGAGTGTAGTTATTTGGGAGGCACAATTTCATTCAAATTTACTTAGGCACTTTTCCCACTCTTCATTCATTTGAACTGAAAAAAATACTGCAATTCTAAAATAGCCCTTCTTCATGTTAACACGTATAATCCCAATCATATTATACATATATGATTAGAGTAAAATAGGCATGTTAGTTTAATCCTCTCTAGCCGCGACAATGGTGTTCCAAAGAGAGAGAGTTTAGAACAGAACCCATTAGTAAAGAATGATGGGAACGGGGAATCAATGTGCAAGGTGTTTTATTACCGCAAATCTCGTGCGCATAGGAATAGCAAGAAAGTTTATAGAAAGAAAGTTGACGGGGATAGAAGTACGTGCTGAAAAACCAGAAAGAAGTGAACCGAAAAAAGATGATTAAAAAACCAATTTATCTCAACAAAAAAGGCTCACCAAATTATAAGCTAGGGACCTGACATCTGCCTTCGCGGGAGCACAAATTTCTAAAGACACAACAATAGCATCCCTCTGAGGGGACGTGGCATCACGAGCTATTTAAACAATTTATTGCGCACGAGAGCTTCAGTTCCATTTTAAACTCGTCAGCCATTTTGGTGGAACTTTTGAGCTAAAGGATTAAGGATTAAAGTTCATAAAACGATCATGTCGGCATGGCACCACGGAGCTCAGAGCACACACAGCCTCCCTTGCCTGGCTGTCAGTGGCCGGCAGCGTGAGGGCTGCGCCGCACTCCATTGTTTGCTGGCGTCCCTCGCACTGACACCGCCGTCCTCACCCTCACACCCTGCGCCTGCCCTCTCTCTTCCTCCGCTGCTGCTGTTTGTTTAGTCACCTATTCTGCAGCCCTTTCTTTTCCTTCATTGCTGTTTATCTAGTCACCTATTTCGCAGCCCTTTCTCTTTCTCCGCTGCTGTTTATCTAGTCACCTATTTCGCAGCCCTTTCTCCTGAGCTGCTGTTTATCTATAGTTACCTATTTCACTACCCTTTCTCTTTCGCCGCTGCTTTTTATCTAGTCACCTATTTCGCAGCCCTTTCTCCTGAGTTGCTGTTTATCTAGTCACCTATTTCACAGCCCTTTCTTTTTCTCCGCTTCTTTTTATCTAGTTGCCTATTTCGCAGCCCTTTCTTCTGAGAGGTGAGCCCCTTTTCGTTTGCGCAAGCCCAACCAGCACTCTGTTTGCAGTGCTTTCTCTCTCATCTGCTGTTTACACACATGCATGCCCATCGCCTATTTGGCAGTTCTTTCTCCTTTGCTGCAAACCCCATTTTTTACAAACTCTAATGGCACTTAGTTTGCAGTTCATCCTCTCTCTATTGCACCTAATCTACACTTCTAGTCGCCTTTTTGACAACCCTTTCATCTAAGCTGCAAGCCCCTTTTCGTATTAACAAACCGGCACTCAGTTCGCAGGGCTTTCTTTCGCCACTGCTGTTTATCTGCAAGCCTATCCTATTTGATAACCCTTTCTCCTTTCCTGGAACACCCTTTTCCTTTTATACAAACCCTACCATCCGCCTGGCAGGCTTTGTTCTCTCCTGCAATTATTCCTTTCGAACAAATCTATTTTGCATGTATTTCTTTCATCTATGAATTCTATTTTAATTTTTCTTCACTCGAAAGGCATTAACAGTTCACTGTAAAAAAAGACATATAGCTCATTCCAATCGATTTTACCTTTTCCTAAATCTTTTAATCCTTCCTTGCATTTATTTTCCAGCTCTGCAGAACTCGGTGTACGATGCAGATAATTCTATTACTAAAACGCAATTGCGCTAACCGATGGTGCATGCTACAACAACCCTTTGCACTGACATGTTCACGTGGATTTAACTTCAAAAACGAACGTTCCACTATGACGCAGAGCTCACTCTATACAGGCGTCAATTTAAGAAGCTCTTATTCCTTCTATAAACTGGTTTACTGATCGATGTATATCTCAAAGGTGGCACAAGGCATATGCGTCATCCCTAATGTCTTTTAATTTAATTTCATAAATGTATCTATCTATGTGTCTGCCCCTTAAGATCTACAGTTTTAAGCCTCATAAAATGCCAAAAAACCTAAAACCTGGAAATATTTTTAATGCATTATCCATCATGCGGTTAAAAGTCCTTTGCTTGACTTTTTTGCGTAACAGATAGTTTCGCTACGAAAGTTTTTAGGAATGATCAAAATAAAATCATAACCTGAAATGCACTAAAACTCACACGACGGTGAGTTCGATCGTTAGAGTTGAGTGTGCATAGTTCAGTTGCGTACAAGCGGAATGCGCTGTTATTACATTCGTGCGACGACTTGTGCGTAAAACAATTAACAAGAAACTTAGCGACGAAATCTTCATTTAAATGCAAATTTAAACAAAATCAATTGAGCGTCCTCAAAATTTCTCAACGTAGAAATGAAAAATGAACTTTGAATCATTTCTCAATTTGAAAAGATAATCAGCATTTTAAACAGCTTTCTGAAATCAGGCAAATGCTGTGAGCACAACTTGTGCCCCAACTCGAGCACAATCTCGCAAACATTACGCGACTACAATCGCAGTTGACGGCTGCATTCCATCAATATTCATTCATGTGTTTTGCTGCGAACGAACGGTCGTTTGGGACTCACCGCTCTCACAATATCATAAAAGGATCAAATCGAGAAATTGTGATATTTTTTGCGATGGAGCACGTGGCGCGTACAATAAATCGATAGGAGTGGAAGTATAAGCCAGAGAGTGTCATCAAATATGGGGCTGGGAGACGTGAGGGCCGCTCCCAGCGGCTGTCTCGCTCTCCAGTCAAATGGCAAGGGTTGTGCTGCTGCAGTTCTACTCCCGCTGGCCGCTCGCTGAAATCTAATGACTTGTGTGAGTTTGGAAGGCATCAAAACAGGGAAGAACAACGTCCAAACATCTCAGGGATAGCGGCTGTCTGGCTCTCTACAGGCAAATGGCAAGGGTTGTGCTGCTGCACTTCACAGTTCTTCTCCCGGCAGCCGCTCGCTAAAATCTAATGACTTGTGTGGGTTTGGAAGGCAGTAAAACAAGGAAGAACAACATCAGGACATTTTCACAAAATGTGGTGAACGCACGGAGAATTAAATGAGTCAGAAAACACCCTTACCTGAGCAGTTATGAAATTCGTCTTGACACTGAATAGGATTCAACTTCTTGGGAGAGTTGATATATTAAGAGTTTTTTGAGTTAATTCAACAGAGCAATGATCTATACTAGAAGGGGTGAATCGTTGGAAAGTGCACACTAGCGCTGTTTACACTGGAAGTGATCAAAATTATTAAATTAGATTATGTGCGAGTTTAAACCTCCCTAACTCGAATTGGGGTGCTCTAAAGAGAAGTGCGAGAAAGGCACCATTTAGTATGGAGTTAAGGGAACACAAGGTGTTCCCACACAAGATCTCCTGCGCATAAAAATAGAAAGTTAGTTAGAAATATTTTGAAGCAATGTAAAAATTGAAGACAAAAGTTTAAGGAGAAGGAAAATAAGACGGGAGTGAACTGAAAAAAAATCAGCGGCAAATAAAAATGCTATTCTTTCATGACTAGAGTATAGCCTACCGAACTCTCAGTTCGAGACCACACATTTTCCCCCTTGAAGCGCTAATTCACATAAATCGAGTATATGTATTCCCCTTAAGAGAATGACTAAAACGAAACAAGGTAGTTCACTTTTTGAGCTGGCTGACATTGCAATAACAATAAAAGATTCAATTGAATTTCAAGTTATTTTATTGACAATCGTTCATTAACACTGAGAGTAATTAAATTAAAAATTGAATATTTGAATCCCCAATGCGCGCGCTTTAATCATTTGAGAATAATTAAAATACACGTCGCTCATATTCAGTTCTTAAAAATAAAATTTTATACATGTTAGGCTTAACTAGCGCGTTGTGTCATTTGAATAATTATTTTAATGATTCTTGAATCTCTTGCATAAATTCTTATTCAGGTCGTCACTCTTCATGAGCTTGGTCAAGTGAACATTGGAAGCAATTGAGGAAGGCATTTCATCACGTAACAGGTCCTTCTCGAGCACTACATCATTTGACTAGCATAATATACCATTTACTGGTGTACACGACCCATCAAAAATGACGGGATTCAATAGTTTCTTCAAACAAATTCACTAAGTATGGGGTACAAACAAATATATCAATCCTAATAGTTTCCGCGATGAAAATATTCTTGTACTTGTGCACTGGGGGAACTCGCATCACAGATACGGTCAGCATCCTTAAAAGCGTGCAAGAGACGGGCGAACCAATTTAATGAGTTCAATAAAATTTCCATTGTAAATTACATTGTAGAAGAAATTACGCACAAAAATTCTCTTTTATTTATTTATAAATTTAAGGAGACACCTGTCGTTTTATTGTATTAGTATACGAATAGTATATTGATTCTCACTTGGTCTTTCCCAATCAGTGAGGAATGAAACACTCACATCCAATGTGGGCGTTTATATGTAAGGCAATATTGCGGCGCATCCTTATCGTTGTGAGGCGCTCTTTTACAGAATGGGTAATGGTGACTCAAACCCTCGTATTGAATGAAACTCTCAATAATAAACTGAATAACTGCAGAATTACAGCTGATGATGGGTCAAGGCCTGAAACGTTCATTTTAGTATTGACCTCATATAATTTCAACAATGTAGACTTCTTTGATTTTTTCCCTTAACTTTTTATTGAAGTGGCGTACTACGCCAAATTTACATACCTTCTAAACTGAATTATTCTCGAGCTGACTATTATAGGAAGGAGGAGTGTATCCGTGATACCCAGATTGCTATTTAATGTGAGAGTTTGAGATTGCATGGCCTGCCCCATGCAATGAGGCGTGGTGTGAGGCAGGATGGCATCTCGTGCCTACCGCCTTGATACAATGTACCCGTGATGGCCTAGACCGGAAAATGGCATGCGCTCGGAACGCCTGGTCCGGTCTCCTGTGGGGCCTGCATTTCCCATCGTCTGCTCGGAGAACATTAACGCTCAGGTTATTTGTTTTTAACACTAATGGCCTGCGTGCCTTACACGAGGAGTCCGTCGTAAAACTGTCCTTCCGTCTTCCTCAAGTCTCCTCTCCCGTCAGAACAGCTAAGCCCTACAGCATTTACTGATTCGCCCACCTGAAACCCAATGCACTTCGTGCTAAACGTATTTCTTAATTCTATTTTCTTCATTCGTAGAGCGGAATACGACTCGAAATTTCAATGATGGAGAAATTTTAAGACAATTCCAATTTTTTATTAGAATTTTACCTAGCTTCAAATCTCTGCTTGAGTGACTGCGAAAGATGAATATATTTCATAGATATTAAACAACTTTCTGATACTTCTTGAAAAAAAGGTAACCTGTTATTTTCGACTAGAGTACTCCATGACTTATGTATGTTCATTAAAATTTATAGGAAAAATTACAGAGTAATTTATTTATAATATGTGGCATAGGAAATTATGATAAGCCATAAAGCTGTAAGTACATGATAAAGCCCTCGTTGCTTTAAAAAAATGGGAGGTCCTGATACAGACATCACTATCCAAAAAGATACAGAGAAAGTGTTTCAAAATAGAATACTTGAATCATACTTAGACGTGCCGTGAAAAGTGTTCTGCAGTCCTGATCATTAATCAAGTTTGAGTGACAAACTGAAGTGGGAAATTTTAGACAAACGCACAATCAACAACGACTAAAAATCTGAAAGTATCATTAAGATGGTTTTCATCAATTTTCCAATCATTGAGTAGTCACCTTATCGTTGCAGCTATCCTTCAACCCTTCAGCATTTAGTTTACCTGCATTCACCCGAAGCTCCACAAGCCAGGTGAGGAGGCGCGCGAGAAGGAGCGGGAGCACGGCGGCAGTAAATCATGAGGGTGGCCGCGATCCGAAGTTTAATTTACAAGGACGGTTTGAACAGCGTCAGCTCCTCGAGCCTACAAAATTTGTCCGGGATTAAGGGCCTTCGCACACGCGATGCTCCAGACTCGCTCAGACAGCGCGCTCCAGAGAGCCGAGATCTGCATCTTGAATGCGATAAATTTACATCTGTTGTTCTGCTGCTGCTGCTTCTCTTATGGGCTGGATGGGGGCTTGCGCGTTGTACGAAATGCGCTGAAAAGATTTGTATGTGTTTATTCTAAGCAATAGATAAAAAAGAATCCATTCTTTAACACCCTAGTCACCATGGATTGGCAACAGCTTTACCCATACTAATAGCCAGCAAACATTTATATAAGCTTAAGTGAATATTTTAGCCACACCTTAGAAAAAGTTCTGACAATGTGAGTTCGAAAATAGTGAATAAATTCTACATTTTGCTGGGAACACGATGATTTGAAACTGCAGTCTTATTGATACAAGACTGATCGCGTATATCTAAATAGTTTACACCTGAACGCATTTGCCTCAAAACTTCTCTGGCGTTCGACTTCTCACATACCACAACACGAGGGCAAGAAGTAGTAAAGATCTAGAACGAGATAAGCCATAGCTCAAGAAACAAGTGAACTGAGCACCGCACCTACACATAACAACCAACGGGTTCATGAAGTGCAGGAGCACGAATCATGAACTGCAATTTCATCAACGCCGAAGAAGCATCACGAAAATTTTTTGACTTCGATCCTAACACATCATCGTAAAGTGAACAACTTGACACACAAATTCTAGTTGCTCAAGGGTACGAAGAACAGTAAGTCCTTTTTTTTGGTGCAGTGAGACACGATTTCAAAGCCAAGTTTTTTCATCGTATGGATCAAACATTCTAGAGCTTTAGACGTATTGACCAGTGCGTGTATTTTCTTCGAACTCATTGTACGCATCTAAAGATGACAAATCACAAAAGTTTCTTTCGATGAGCAAGAATTACGATCATTAACTGATCGCTGTAGCTGAACACAACGCTAGGATATTATAGCTAACCGAAAGCCGAACCCTGTTAGTGCTTGAGCTGAACCAACAGTTTACTCAAGTAAGGCTAACTTAATTTTGTTGTTGCTGTATGACTGCAGTTATCGTCCATGGCGAATGCCTATATACGCCCGTTGAAGGGTTAAACTTCACTATGCCTAAAGCTCTTGTTTAGAAAAACTTTGGTAATTAATTGCCAGATTATTCTAAACTTACTCCAATTGCCTAGAGGGTGTAATGAATGCAGATTTAAAATTAGAGTTTGATTTATCTCTGTTTTATTTTTTGAATCAATGTCACTTCATCATCTGCGTACGAGGGCTTTACCTCATGACGCAGTACAAATGCAACGGATGCAAAATGCTGCAAATCTACGGACCTAATCTACTGATAAACAGAAGCTTTCATGAGTCGTCGGTCTTTGTGTTGAAGGTCTTTGGAGTTTTCACTATTAGTTCTTTCACATTAATTGTGGCAATAATCAAATACTCTTATGAACAAATCACAAAAACGAACTGCAAAACTCTTAGCAATCAAGAATGTTCCTTCATCTTCACAAAATACAGCAGCCGAAGCTATTGCCACTGAAACCCCTAAGAATAAGAGTAACACCTTTGAACTCTAAATTACCCTTCAATTAAATATTAATAATTGGTTACAATAATGGCTGAACTAAAGCCTTAGAAGGTATTCTTTTCATCTTTACAAGAGTAGCCGATGATGTTGTCATCAAAACTACTATGAAGAAGAGCAATGCCCTTGAACTCGGCAAATTTGAGCATCAATTATTAAATATGACAGAAGCAGAACTAAAGTTCCAAAATGTGTCCTTTTCATCTTTACACAAGTTATCGATTTACATGAGTAATCGATGATGTCATCAAAACTAACATGAAAATGAACACCCTTAAACTCTGCTAATTCCTGTTCAGTTGAGCACCGATTATTAAATATGTCAGGCAGAACTAAAGTTTTTAAAATTATTCTTCCCATCTTTACATGAGTAGCCGATGATGCTGTAATCAAAACTAGTATGAAGAAAAGCAGTGCCCTTGAACTCTGCAAATTCGTGTTCATTGAGCACCAATTATTGGAGATGACAACGGCTGACCGGGAGCCGAGGCGCTCTATATTCTGCTCGCAGGCGATCTCGGGCGCACGTGAGACGAGGAGGCTGTTGTTTGGTGGTCGCCAAGAAGACAAGTAAGCGCTGCTGCATGAACTTCAGTTGAGGAAGGCGGCGGCCCAGGGGAGCCCTCACTCACTATGCTGCTAACGTTTGCCTCTTATATTGCTTCGTCCACGAATATCCAGAACGTGGCTTACCGAAGAAATGGACCGCCGATCCCCAGGCCTTATTTGCATATTTGAAGAATATTGCCTCAGGAAGAGCTTGCTGCAGCTTTGTTATGGACTGAAGAGCCTTTCGATAGCAGCCATGTTGACTTAGATATTCAGTCGGCTGGGACCTTCACTGCCGCAAACATTCCAGCTTGGATGAGCACTCGAATGAGGGGCTAAATGTGGAAAACATTGCACTTGGACAAATGGCAACATGAGAGACCAAAAGTAGCCCTCATTTTGTGCTGGATGAGCATGTAAATTGAGATGATTGGGCCACCAAGCATGGCAAATACTTGGATAAGCTGCCGAAAGCAATGCAACGTGCACCACACCAAACGTAAATGCAATCGACCATCAATTGCACTAAACCTGTAGTTTATTCTGAGAGATTCAAAGCTCAGGTGCGCAAAAACGAGTGCATGATCAACAACGACCGGAAATCAGAACGCGCATCATTAAGTAAGATTAGAGCTCAAATCATATTCTATCAAATATCTCTCATATTACTTAACACAGAGTATTAACACACAGAGAGCAAGTATTGTACACGCATCGTTAATCATCAATATAATTTCTTTTGAGGAAAGTAATCTAGAAAGTATAGGCACTACATTGTGAAACTCGTCGATCGTAATATTCTGGAATTAGAAAGAAGCGGTAAGTGTATGAGCCAAACAAGCACTTGTGTGAATTGCATTGTCCAGTTCCACTAATGCTTAAGGCGATAGAAACATATCTCGGCTGTATGGCCTTAACACGATTTCAAACAACGGAGAATAGTATCCCATTTTGATTTGCCTAAATTCAAGTCAAATCCACGCTCAGCCCTTGGAAATGTGCACAAGAGAGTAAAAACCAGAGTGAAATAAATTCCATTCAAAAGAAGTTTAAAGCTTTTCCTAGCTCAGAAATATGCATGACACGATTGGCTGATGTTTCCCATCGATCACGAAAAAACTACTTAATTGTGAGATTTAATTTGGCAAATCAAAATTAATTTTAGATCCTACGATAAACAACTGACGAGAACCCACTAATTTTGTTAACATTGCCTAATTTAACTACGATTTTATTTTAAAATTACTTCGGAGGAAAAATCGGGTCATTTCATTTCATCCCGCTTTAAACAGCTGCAAGACTTGCCGAATGCGCAACACATTTATTCAGCGAAAATAGTATATTAGTCGATCGATCAAGTACAACCTCAAGTTATGTTCTATTCTACCGCCTCCCAATATAGTATGAAGATTTATTAAAAGAAAATTTTTTTTTTCATTGAATTTTCAAGTAATAAACATAATTCTGTAATTTTCATTCGCCATCGGTAATTTTTCGACGAGATTACAAATTTTCAGCAATGAAAATGGAAAGTCTCTGCCAAGAAAAGGTGTAGCCGACCTACTTAGATCTAAAAAATTTCCCTGGAGTCTACAGAAATTTGGTGCGGGTTAAGAAAAATGAATCGCTCGCCGGCATGAGTTTCTGGTGCTTTTTATGGCCGGGAGAGATAGCAAAGCGAAGACGGATGGCGCTCACCTGTCTCTATCATTAGGCGTAACTCAAGTAAAGCCTCCGAATGTTTGCCAAAGCGCACCGAAAAACACGGATTACCTTTGCATTTCTTGCCTAAATCAACACTTTCTTCGCTATGAGAGACGCAGTTGGATTTTTTAGTTTAAGCTCAAGGTACGATGAATAGAATGAAAGGCATTAAAGCATATTTAAAGCTCAAATCTTCCACAGAACTCCACTGTAATGTTATTGCCTCTCATAGCTTACCGATTATTTTCAAAGTGAATTTAAACAAATGCATCACAAGTATTTCAGTCTCACAACGTCACGCAACAAACTATTTCTCTAGCCCTCAAATTCGAGCAAGCAATGAGTTTCTCACGTTGAATGCGAGCTTCTTTGGAATTTGAGGGAGTTATCGTAAATAAAAGCTATCTAATCTCTCGTCGGGCGGCCCCTGAGGCTGATAGAAGGATCGCATGCAGAAGAGCCATCGCTCGTGCTCTTCAGGAGCGTGCGTTACAATGCGAGAATTCAAGGCATTTCAAAGGAGAATAAATGTGCTCGCACCGTAGAGCAGCTACTGCCTTGCACGGGAAGAGTTCTTGAATAACTTCCGGGAAGAGTTCTTCAAAGACATTCTCGAATTTAACTATTTTATAAATTTATTACGTTCCTAATAATTTTCAAACACGTTCATCTTCAAATGAAAAAAGATTGGTGCTACGCTTGAGATTGTGAAGAAGGATTGTGAAATATTTCGAAATGACCGTAAGTTTTACGACACACCCTGTTCTCAGGATACACATTTTTTAGAGGACCGCTCATATTTCATTAACTAGGTTAAGCATTCACTTGAAGGACGTGTACAAAACGGAAAACTCCTACGTAGATGAAACTTTAGTGTGCCAAAGTGTTATAGCTCAGCATCTGGAAGATGTTTTGGTACAGACTGTGTTGACTGACTCCAGATATTCAAGACATTGTACTTGGAAAACAAAATCAGCTTTAAACAGTCAACAGTACTGTAATAAATGATAAGTACTGCTCAGGATGTTATAAGTCGCAATAATGAAGAACAGTTTTCATAAGAACAATTACAAATGGAATGAATTTCTGCGAATGTGACAGTGTCGCAAAACATCGCGAAAAATGGAAAACAATAGTCCTAAGAATGAAGATGGAATGAATCTCTGTGAATGTGGTAGTGCACTGTTCAAGAAAATACCAATTTAAGGCGTGCTGAACAAAAGAGAAATTAAAAATTCAAGAGTAACCAGTGATGCGCGGCACATGAGTGGAACCTCGCTGAGTTAGAGGACAACTTAAACACGTGCAATGAACGCGAGATTCTCAATGAAATTCATCAATTTATCGTGTTTCGGTATTAATAAGAAATTAAATTAAAAATTATTCCAAAATGTGCCCAAGAAAATTTGGTCAGAAATCCAAAAGTATGCAATAGAAGTCGACAACAAAGACTTCATTGTCGTGTGTCATGAAATTGAGCTCCCAGCCACCAAAAGCCCCATCTTTCAAACACAGACTAAGGGAAATTACTCTCACTTTATTTGGGAAATTCTTCCTATTTTACCCAAGAATCACGGTCTTTGTGGCTTGAATATACCCATGTCAACCAGTGTTTTCAAACATCAAATAAACTGAGGCATTATTCATGTTTTTGAGTCCAGTCTCCTTCATTGAGATGGAATCAGACTAGTATTACTTAAAACCAAAACCCCGTCTCTGGACGTGCAGTTTGTCAGCAAATCCAACGCAAGGTCCGCAAAACTGGAACACCAGAAGCTGCTGAGCAGCGCCCCACCTGCGTGCTGCCGTGACATTAACATGATCAAACTATTGGCAACCGTCTTGAGTTTATCGTTCCACTTCACCGATGTAAGAATGGCGTTCTATGTTAAACACGACCAGCTCCAACTTTACCAGCAAAAGCGAGCCAATTTCAGCAATATCCGTAACAAAGTTCAGTTCCAGTATCTAATGAGCTCTAGTCCAGACTTGAATTAACTTCAAGCCCTGCCATCTAGCTTCTAATCCGCTACGTTATAGTAAAACTTGTGGCGCATATACTTATCATAAGATGAACTGAAAACTGGCGCTGGGGTCATATTTTTAAGTGAAACACACGGTGCACGAGGGCGCCAGCTGCGTGACTTTCGACAGCTAATGATACGAGGGAAGTTGTGGACGGCGTGATTTTGTTCCGACTGAAGCTCAGCGTAAATGTTCAGAGAAGTTGAGCGAGGCGGTCGTGCTTGATTTGCCTCCCTCTGATTCTTCGCATGGCCATCCTCGCTTCAATAAAATAATACGAAATGCACACCTGCTTGTATAGCTCTTGTCATGTTCTGCCGCCTCGCTTCGAACGGCATGTTTTGACTACTTATGCAAACTATCCTGTTCAAGTAGTTTCTTGCCTGGCGTTGTTTAAAAACTGTGTGTGATTCGTTATTATGAATATTTAGAAGCTTGTATGTCACTCATAGCCACTGATAGTACAAAGCTCGCACATAATTCATTACCATGCGCTGCTTAAAGCTTATGGGTAAATCATAACTATGCCTAGTTTAGGTACATCAGTACCATGCCTAGCTTAAACCATGTATGTAGACCAAAACCATGAACAGTTCATGCAAAGCTTAAGCCCTGCATGCAAATGAAAAGCAGGCAAAGGTTAATCCTTGCATGCATATGATGATCAATCGTAATTAAATTCGCACATGCATTTCCGGGTAAATAATTAAGCCGACAAATTGGCACCCACTTGTCACACGCTCCCCGAGCACTCCAGTCCTGTCACACGGGCGTACGCTACTGCGTGACGTACTCTACCTGCAGTTCGCCGCACACCGAGCGATGGAGTTGGGAACGAAGAACTTATGCGCTTACTTCCTATGAGATTAAGTTTCAGGCAAAGAGTTGTAGATAGAGTTTAATAAGCAATGAGAGAAATTCAGCGATTCAAAAGTGGGGTGTGATACTCGATCGCCATGCTTGAGTGTTCGTATGCTAGCTAAGAACAGTTGAGCCATCTTGTATCGCGATTGGATTAAGAAAGTTAGTTTAAGCCCCTCCTAACTGCAACAAAGGTGTTCCAAAGATACAAATAAAAATCATTATTTAATATGAACTTCAGGGAACGAGAGTGCTATGGTATAGGCGAAAGGCACGTCCCCACACCCTGCGCACACAAACAGCAAGATTGAAAGAAGTTCATGGAACAAAAGGAAATTTAGAGAAGACACTAATAAGTGTTTAAAAAAGGACAGTAGTGAAACAGAAAAATATGGTCAGAAACAAAACCGAAAAACAATTTGATTTCAGTAAAAGGAATGCGATCAACATGCATAGCGATTAATATGCGTTTTGCAGTACGGTTGACAAACTTTTCTGTTAGAAACAAGATGAACAACCAACTTCCGAAAAGATAAACAATTTTCTCAATGAGTATCATAACAGAATTTCTAGACGACATCGTACGTGATTGGAATAAAATTTCAACAAATAAAGCAATTTAAATTTTCTTATACATCTCACACGAAAGAATTTATTCTTTGAACATACAACTTATTCGTTATAAACAAGAACAACATTAGAAAACCACCATTGACTTGATTTAAGTGGAATTAGCAGCAGTCCGATAGTCCAGCATCTCCCACACAAGTATGGAGGCTGCTACAGGTGAGTCAGTCCTTTCAGGCTCGATTGCTTCCCTCCAGAAAATGAATCTTAAGTTAATCCATTGATGAAGAAATGATAGAGCTACACATTACAAAAAATATAAGCCAAATAATTCATCTAGGTTATCGAAGATTATAAAATGCTCAAAATGAACGCAATTTATTTTCGAGAGCACGTTGTGGTAAACAGAACACAAAATTAAAGAGAGATGTTTGCCAAAAATCTACGGATTTTCAACCTCAGATTTGCTTATCAAACGGAGTTAACAGATCTATTTTTCACGCTCTTATGTTCGACAGTGCAGCACCAAACTCGAGACAATGGGTAAATAAGTACGGTTTTCTAACTGAAATTAGATGATTAAAATGCTTGATGGAAATTCATATGACCCAAAATACTTTACCTACAAAATAAGTTTCACCAGCAAAAGAATGTAAATATGATATTTTTCCAAGATTAGGCGTCGGTATTGTTCGTACAAAAATAATTGTAGGGTTAGAAATATTCTTTTCATTCGAAAATAATTTCTTACGAAAGGAAAGGAATTTCCTGTTATCCAGCTCAACAAAGGACGCAAGTGAAGTTTCAACTGATTATCTTCCTACATTACATCTTTGAAAATTTTGAAAGTTACATAAGTGTAACGCGAAATGATCGTTACCTGAAATATACGCGAGCGGTTCATCAAATGGTTTAATAAAATTGATAATAGGATTTAGACGTATAGTTTTCGATCATTCAACCTAAGAAGTCTGCGGCCAAACTAAGACACATAGATTTACACTTCGAGTTGAATCAAATATTGAAATGTCAATCCCAGTCCGAAGGCTCTAAAAATTCATCCCGCTTGGATGCAGTGAACTCAATTTTAAAGATTTTTGAGACATATTTATTTATTCTGTAGTATTAGCACAAGAGTATCCCAAACATTATTGGATTCACAGTTTTCATCATCAGAGCATATTATGAAGTTTACGGTATATTACTCTGCTCTAGCATACTACAGGGAAAAGAGCGCCGTACTAGCAGTAGTAGTAGAGCGCTTGCAAGCTCTCTACTACTACTGCTACTACCTACTACTACAACAATTACTACTTCTACTACTACTGCTACTACCTACTACTACAACAATTACTACTTCTACTACTACTGCTACTACCTACTACTACAACAATTACTACTTCTACTACTACTGCGAGAGGACGACACCTCCACAGGGCGCAGGCGCGCGGTGGCGCAGATCTCGGGCGCATTAGGTTCGACGCGTCCAGGATTTAGGAGATTCCGACTCAGAATGGACTTTTGAAGCCCCGAACAAGTGAGCCCATAATTCGCACGCTCTTCGGGCCCAGCAAAATATGGAGAAATCTAAGAATCCACGAGAAAAAGAAGCTCATCCTCTGAAGAAGTTATGGGAAATATGGCGATTGGGTTTCGTTTGCGATGAGGTGAGAATGTTGTCGGTGCTGAAGAATGCTCGCGATGTTCTGAACTGGCGAGTGGTGCTGCCGTAAGATGATCGTAAGAATGACTGCTCTGCAAGCCTCCAGCGCCGAAAAACTCGACTGAGTGAAAATTGCGCGGTTCATATACCAGTTGAATACATTAACATGCATGCGATTTCGGACATTTTGTGGTACATATTCCAGTCGAATATACGAACATGCACACTGCTTGGAAAATAGTTTTAGGATACCGGTCATTTCAAGACATTATCATTAGCAAGGATTTTCTTCCCAATAGATCGTATTCGCATCGCAATCACGAAATTACAGATTTAATGGCTAAAAAGTTCAAGTTTCTTACCAAGGGACAAAATAAACGAAGAATGGCCAAAATTTATGTGGCATATCTTTGGAATCCAATTGGAAAATACAGTTGCTTATTTCTAAGGGAGATAAATATTACCATATGCCAATGCATAATGTCGTTTTCAGGCATATTCCCATTAGGTTATTTCAATAAAGAAATGTTCCAGTTGAACGCTAAATTTTGCAATATCATATAAATAAAATTACATTACAAAATAACTTGAAATTCAAATGCAGATATACTAATTACTCATATTTAAGTATCCCTGTACAGTAAAAGTGAAAGTGAAAGTTTGCAAAGTGAAAGTAAATTACAGCAGGCTGCAAAGGGAAACCGTTGAGAATTACATTTTTCCTTTGTTACTAAGAATAAAGCTCACGCAAAACTTCTATAACAATCTTTTAACAAAAATTGGAACCTGAACGTCAGCATTTCGACCACCTCAGCTACGAAAGGAACGTACATCCCGACACGTAACTTTCACGCTCACACAAGCAGCGCGAGAGCTCAACTCAGGCCATAATTCTCGCCCAAAATTATAAAATTTAGCATATTTTTAATTAACATTATAAAACCATCTTCTCACTGCTCCACAGTGGGTTTAAATGCTTAATGGTCTTTATGGCTGAGTTTTATTTACTAAAGACCAAATTTTCAACTCCGGCAAAAAAAAAAGCCACCCGGCAATCCTGGTCAGAGACTCTCAGGTCGTCTTGTATTTTCGGCTAGAAATTTTGATGAGCGCTCCGGACAATTTGGTGGGCGCGCAAAGAACGAGGGCGTTTGTTCAGCAAACATCGCATCGTTTAATTGAACAGACTCCGAGCTATGAAATGCTCGGCCGGATCAAGGCAGTCGTCTTTTCTTGGTTGAGCACGAACTTGAGCTTTTGTTTCAGTTCCAGGCCTGGATTTTCAAACAGCTTACGTCGTCGCAAACTGCACGGCTGGCAACACGAGTTTTTCTAAATCGACTTGGCAAGAATGGCCACGCTTGCCTACGTTACGTGCTACAGAAAATGATGCAGCTAGTTCGACTTAGAAAAAAACACGCTGCAAGCTGCATTGCTACAACGACGAAACTGTATGGAAACTCTGCAGCTGATGACGATATGATAATGAAGTGAGGACGAAAGATTTGCACATTGAGCTAAAGAACTGGGCCACATGACACTCTAAAATTATACACTTTGTGTTTCTAATATGACTTATAACGCGTTTCATGTTCTAGTTTGGTTAACGAGTCAGTGCATGTTGAAAATGCTTGTGCACACACTGTTGCCTAGAAACTTGAAAACTAAGAAAGTAATTAATATTTAAATCATTTTGACTGTTGTTTTATCGTAGAAGCGGTTATGCACAATGCGTGAAGCTATCCTACAGTGCACGCATATTATTCAATCTGACATTTAATATTTGTGAAGCCTTCTTCATCCCTCTGAAGCTATCTGTTTCTAAAGAAGAAATCATCATCTAAATTAATCGTTTTTGTGCTGAGAATTGAAGTAGCTGTATTGAAGAAGCAAGAAATTTTGTGCTGTACAGAATGCTAAGGAGGTAACAAACAAAATACACATAATTCAATGAAGACTAGAAATGCAATAATTAATGTTAAATGAGCAGGCTCTAAAATACACGCAGTGCAACCCTAAAAAAAAGAAAAAAAATACAAGTAAAGTTGATCACAAAAAACTTAGTTAATTCAAATAAAAAAATGGTCATCTTGAGAGCGTTGCTGCATTGTCAAGTCTCCCGTCTTTGGCCTTCCTCTGCCAAAGTTCTATAGAATATTAAGAACGAACTTTTATTCAAAGAAGAAATCAAACAACAAAGCCCTGAGCTCGTCTGCGACCTCGACTTGCAGGCAGCGCTCTCTCTTTTGCCTCAGGACTTCACGACTTCTCATTCATTGTGCAGTCAAGAAAATGGAAATTTAATGGGGCAGTTTGCCTCGTTGTGGCTGAATTAAGTCATCCTAAGTCATCTCCAAGCCACTTGAAAATGGGAAGCTTGCGAGTTCCGCTAGGATCTCTTCTGGCAGGGAATACATTTGCCGCTTTTCATTTTGGGAAGGGATTTAGTCAGAGCGAGAGAGGCTTTCCAGAGAAGCTTTTTGATGTAGATCTCGGACGCCACAAGTGCACGGATTGAATCCTTGCCTCGATTGGCACTCTCGCTACTTTCCTTCTTTTCGGCCGTGGTCAAATGTGGGCTTTTTTGCGTAAGTCGGTGACGCTCAACTCAAGTGTTCCACAATGCAGAAAAGCAGTCCGTCCGAATCGAGGATGTGATTTAACTAAATTACGCAAAACAATACCGCATTTGCATGAAGACGTTTTGAAGTGCTATGAAGATTTTAAGTTGAACTTTCGTATGGAAAAACGAACCATCGCAGTACTCATCGTAAATAAATATATTAATTAAAGACCTTGAATTCTTTATACATTGAACTATATCACATTAACAAGAAGTTCTCATTTGATATCTCGCTTGGTTATGTCTTCTGACTTTAGTTTGAAATCAATATTAGCATGAAAAAGAAACTCTTGCAGGAATGTTATTGAGTTATTTATGCTCTGTATTTTACGCAGATATTGGGGTATTATGAGGAATTTTAGGTGACAACTCAATTCTCTTGGTAACAACTAGCGAAGGGCATCAACATATAGCAGACATGTGTATGAACAGAAACTTTTTATCGTTTGAAACAAATTGGCGAAATGACTACGAATTATGCAGTCGTACCACAATGATGAAATATTAAAAAGGGTTTTGGAGAATTGACATTTCAGCCCATCAAACTAGGTAATAAAACTACGATTCATTTCGTCGAAACGTTATGTATAATTTCATTTGAACTTGATGAAATTTTACTTTCTTTATTGAAAAATTAATGCTTTTGACAGGTAGAGGCAAGCAATGCCCAGAATCAAAATACATTTCAGAGCAATAGACAGAGAAATATACATGCATTTCTAAGAAACTGAGAAATCAGTACCAAATAGTTCGAAAAAAGTAATTCAAGTTTCCATTAGGAGTAGACATACAGGCCGGAAATACAAGAAATTTCCCTCAAAAGAAGAAAATCCGAATTAGAGAGCTTATTTAACGACTGAAACAAATCAATTCCTAGAGGAGACAGCATGGTGAAATAAGGACGCAGGCATTATAAATGCGGCGGCATCTTTCATAAGAGTAGAGCCCCTTTGAAGAGAGATTGAAGAGCGGTCGTAAAGACGGTCATTTCACAAAAAGTCCTTTTCTTGAGCAGCTCCGCCAGCAAATGACGGCGCCCTCTTCTCGTGACCGACTTGCAAGTCTCATGTTTGAACCGCCCTCGTCTTCGAGTCCCTTCCATTATAAAAGCAAATAAACGTCAGGTCAGACTTGACGGGGATCCAGTTCCAGATTTGATGTTTAATGATATTCAGGATGCCTCCTCGCCTCCTCGGGCTCCTTGCTGGCCATTGTTAGGAGAGGAGAGAGGCACCGAGATGCTCCTTCATGACAGTGGTCTGGTCGGTGCTGCTATAGCGTGAGGTCTACCACACTATAGCACGAGATTTACCTCTCACCACTACTGTAGCGTGAGGTTAGGTTAGGTTACTAATAGATTTTACTTATTTCTATACATTTAATTTAGTGATAAACTCTTAATTTCTACATCTCAAACTGCACCTGGGTAGGCGATATATGGTGGTAGACCTCACGTTATAGTAGCACAGTCTTGTCTACGTAGACTTCCACGTAGCAAAAACTAGGGAAGTACTGACTGAGGCAAATAATGTTTCACTTTAAACTCATTTATGAGGCATTTTGTTCGGTTGCAGCCTCGGAACAAAATCAACATTTGACCTTTCAAAGGCTTCGTGAATGCGAATAACTTTAAATCCACATGTTAATCTCACATTCGCTAGCTGTGGTATAATGGCACACGACTTAGGCGCACAGCTAATGGCTGTCTATAGTGACGGCCTTCTGAATTTCAACAAGTTTACGTTCGCAAGTGATGGAAAAAATGATACCTTGTATTATATTTTACTCCCTGGGGAAAATTCAGTGATGAGCAGACAATGTGCATTAATTACATGGAACTATGTTGGTTTACCAAAACTTAAAGCAACGTTCTTCAATAAATATGCATACATCGGTTCTCAACACTCAGCATTGGCGTGACTCTGAAAAGCTCCAAAGATTATCCGAATTCTTCGAATCGTATTTGCTAAAACAGCGCTGGTGGTCCATAAACTATGAATAGCTAAAAATGAAATATATATAAAGTCATGACAGTGAAAGAAAATTTTCCTCGGTCAAAGCTGCTGCAATGTGTATGTATGTATATTCAGAGTTTCTGTCAGCATTTACTGAGTTACAGACCCATTTTTGTGTACTTTTGTTGCGTTACAAGGCTGAAGGAGCCGTGAGTCTTTTACGTGTCTTTATGAGCAATGATAACGTTCTATACGCAACACTATGTGCAACTCGTTAACGTGGTCCGCATTTTGCAACTGAAACAGCAAACGTGCAAAAACTTCATTTCAAACACACGTCTCTTGACGCAAACCCACTACATTGAAACATGTTTAATTTTTCCTGCTACTACTTGCCTTGCGTGATTCCAAAAATATCACACCATTTTCCAAGCAAATCGTGGCATGAATGAAGAGCATTGCGAGCAAATTTGCATCGAGGGAGAAGTAGCGAGAGCGGCGTCGAGCCTCGTGCGCTATCAATGCGCAATTTGCATAACGTGATGAAGTGCGCAACTCTTCGGTCGCTTCAGTTCGGGGCTCAAATCGTGCTCCGACTGCCAGCATGGCGTTCGGCCAAATTAAAACGGCGCCTTCAGCCCGAGCTTCCTGAGCAGCGCCGTTTTGGACGATCTCAAATATCATAGATCTTAGACACCAGACTCACTAAATAAAAAATTGCGCGTCACTTCATCACAGAAATCTCCTGTCAAGGTTTAATTAATGGTTTCAAGTTTATGCACAATACTACTAGCAATAGTAACGAGCAGGACTACGGGATAAATCGGCAGGGTAGAAGGAAGAAATGCACATTTGATTGCCAGTAAAAAGCATTAACACTTGACTGTGGCAGGTAAAACTGAAGTTTAATATTTAACTGAAACTTAAAGTCAATTGCAGTGAGCAATGTTAAAAATAGCAAACGTGCCCTCATTTAGTTTTAATTTAGTACTTATGACCACTGACCACTGGTCGGTCAGCAGCATTATGAAAATGCCCTCAGTGACAAGCGGTAGCTCACGTCGCAGTGAAAGTGTTAAATTAAGCTAGAAAATCATACTTTCAGCAGTTCAGTCAAAGTTTCTTTGTTGCCCTGTTCCTCAACATTATGTAGTCAGTCAATAAGCTCACAATGATGTCCGACCAAATTTTAAATTACTAGTTTTTTTAGTTATCCTGGTTGATGTGCTGGAATATATGAGATATTGTTGATATAAGAAACTTTGTGCTTTCTTCAGTGGCAGTAAGTTTTGCTGGAAAGCCTAGTTAGTCGTTTGAAAATTTTACTTTTCTTATTCAAGAACAGTTTTCCTATAATTTTTTTCTTAATATGTTACCTTCATGTTCAGCATTATCTCCAAAAAATATCCACTAGTGAGCATTGCTCTTTTTCTCAAAAAAATCAAATAAAAGTCAATAACTTGCAATTTTAATGACAAACTCCTGCTTATGAAGCACTACGCTTCCTCTTAATTGGCATTTTACCCCTTTTGAATCTTACAATAGTAGCATTAGGGGAAGAATTGTTGAAACCATCACGACGATTTCTTGTCGAAGACATGTATCATATTATGCTATGGTCGAGTCAGTCACTTTCAGTTGTAGGCTGAATTTCGAGTATAAGCTTCCTCTGTTTGTGAAATTTGTATACAAACATACCTGACGCAATGTTGCAAGCGATGCAAAGCTAGTGTTTCAAAGTGAGAAGTTCTATGGATCATTAGAGGTCATAAAAGGCATAATTATCAGCCACTGACCTAGGAGGATAAATATAGAGAAGACGTAGCATTAGACAAAAACTTCACACGTCGATTCAGTACATCTGCTTCACCATTCTGAAATTTGTTTCAAACTCTAGATTCGTACAATGGTTTCAGGTCTGAAAGTTCTGGCGTATCTCAATCATGTGATAAGTGGTCACTTTCGTCTAGGTCACGACATCAAGAGAACTGCAAAGTTGTATTTCTGCAAGTAGAATGGTCTTCGCAAATGACAGCTACCTCTGGTACGTATCAAAAGGTTCAAATTTGACTGCGTATTTTTCCCAGAATAAAAAGGGTCATTTTACTGATTTTGGTATAAGGTACTTATTTACCGCTTATTTACCTTGTTTAACTCAGTCAGTTCGAGGGCATATATGAGTACTTGAGACGTACAACGAACATTAACACAAACGTATTGAAACAAAATGTATCAGTTTCACTTGAAAGCCAAACTGTTCATGATTAACTTTCTTCCGTCACATTTCTAGGTCAGCTCTGACGTACCCATGAAAGGCTTGTGCGTTTGCGCAATGAAGTTTAAGTTCTATGCCATACATACAAAGAAGTATCCCAAGTATAAATGTGTGCTTTGTTATAGTGAAGCAGAGGACGTATGCCGGACAAGGCAAGCGGCCGCGTCCTTGTTTTCTATAGCTGAGAATACTTCCAGTCGAGGAGTCTGTCAATATTGTTGCTTGCTATGTCTGATAATTCGAAGACATAACTCAATGAGCTGTCACGGCCCTCGCAAACACTAGACCAGGTCGCAAGGGCTTCAGAAACATTGCGCTGGTGACTCGGTCAGTTCTATGAATCTCAAAGTAATTTCATCAATATTCGAACACGGTGAAGAGCGAGTTTGCAATTCCTATTTGATGAGAATGAAGGAAAATACAAGAAATGCATCAAATTGTTCTTAATTGTAAGGGCTTTAATATTGACAAGTAACAAGCTGCATAAACTGTAAAATAAATTCGATCCTTGAACACATATCATAAATACACTTCATTCGTTTCAAGATTACTAAAACAGAGTCAAAAGTTAAAAATTTCTCTCACTAGGGAAAACATTTGACTGAATCTATCGTCCAAAATACTGTGTTTATAAAGTTATGACAGGTTTTTATGAGCAATACATTGTGCTCGATTCTTTCAATCATAAATATCTCACAAAACTTTAAGGAATTTCACTAGTCACTTCATTTGCAGATTTCATTTTCTAAGTGTAATCCATTACAACGGATTTTCAATCTTGGCCCAAGTTTTCAATTAGATGAGGTAAATAACATTAATTACAGCACTAATTTGAATTATCGTTGAAATTAAGAAGAGTTTTACTGGCCTCTAAAGAGAAGGAACAGCTCTAAATTCTATGGGAAGTCCTTTAATTTTAACATTATGTCAGTTCATTGTTAGATTTGACGAAAGAGGGAAAGTGAGTAAAATAAACTGACTGTGACGAGCAAGGCTTGCCTCTATTGCTGCACGTACGTGAAGGAATGCAGACAAGAGCTTTTCTCGATGTATGCAAGTGCGAAAAAATTCATGATGGTAAAATATCCCCAATAGACAACCGCTTCTCTTTCAGACAGCGAAAGGAATTAGAATAACGATTGCCTACAGGCGATCAAGCTTTTGTGAATAGTTAGTAAGCGTCATACACAGAACACTTACACTAACATATGATCTGTGGCGTCACTGGATATGATATCTGCGTGTGCATGATGCAACTGACACGTCTCTGACCGCCACCAGCATATTCTGGGGTGCTGGTTGCGGTACTTTGGTGCGGGTTTCATTATAGAACCACACAGTTCTTAGGAACTTCTACTCTACAGATGATTAAAAATGTAAAATTTGAATAAAGAGGTAGAAATTAGATGCAGCATTATATTTTTACATTCTTGTTTCGAAAGGCCGTCGAACAGCACATCATACTTGACATAAGCGTCTGCTATCTCGACTTGGTGTTTCATGAACATCACCGAAGAAATTATGTAAAAGCTATGATTGATGTCCCTTTTCTGCATCGCTGAGGTGTGTGGCCACTTCAGGACTTGAAAATAACTGCGTTAACATCTTCAACCACTCATTTAGCCATTTGGCTTTTGGACAACACACGAGAATGTGAGGAATACAGATGTGTGAGAGAACAGATTTGTGCGAAATACAGATGTGTGGAGAACCACATCTCAAGCCATCTGATGGAATATGATCGGAGAATATACAAAGCTCAGTACTTCGTACGCCGCTGATTGACGAATAACTTTTTTTAAACCTGAGCGATCAGAAGGGGAACATATTCTCAAGACTATAGTGAAAACACGAACGACGTAGTCCCTCGTTCAATGCTTTCAATGATTTTTGACTGGCAATGAGGTTTGTTTTAAATTTGTTTTTGATTTTAAAAATGTATGATACTCTATTCGAATTTCAAACCCTTAAAATACTACCAGGACTGAAGGAACTCATGACTGACAAAAAAAATTTAAACTTAAGATTCAAATTCTTGGAATAGAATAACGCTTTATTGTAAAGAAATTCATAATAAATTCGTTACACCGCCTTTCTCCTCCAAATGGCAGATAACATCTGTCCGAGAATAATAATCGTTAAGCACCACATCTTGAATATCACACATCACACTTTCGGCCCATTCAAAACTCAGGTTTGATTCCAGTCAGGCCCTAACGGTATTTTTACCGATGTGCTGTTCCCTAATTGGCTATCGTGTGACGCCGAGAAGGCGGGTAGGAAACATAAGAGAGATAGCTCGTTTACTGATTGAGCTTTAACTCCTCTTAAATACTCTCTCCCTCGCTTCAGGATAAGATGCTGAAACCCTTTAGTCTTAACAAAGTCTTAATCAAAGTCTTAATCTTAACAAAACATAGTTGATATAGAGCGATCAGATGAAGATGTACCTCTTTGCACGCTATAACCATCAAAACACTGATCAAACTCCAGCTTATGAGCTTTTAAAAACTACCTAGACTGCAGTGAACGTCATGAACAAACTCATTTATGTCCTTCATTACTTCTACCAACTAAACAATGTAAAACGGCGAAAGTAATCGAATAAAGGCGGGAAATAGGCTCCCCGTTATTGTATTAGTTTTGTTTGGAACAATTATTGGAATATCCGCTTCGGATGCCACTTCATTAATGAAGCGCGCTCTACAAATGTCATGAGGTACATATTGATGGAGCTCTCGTAATCCTAAGGAAAATATTAGCTTAAAAGGTGCACGGATTATTTCGAAGACAGTAGATTTTTTCAAAGATAGATAGTTTATATCGCTTTTCTGTTTTTTAGACGGAATGAGAACACACCACACAATAGTCAGAAATTTCGTCCTTACTCAATTAGACGAAACACCGGCTGCAAGGAGCGTCTCAGAGCGTGGCATAAGATTAAAATTATAGGATTATTTAATTATATAGCCTTACTATGAGCGAAGTACAGACGACAAAACTCATCTAAAGGCAAATATGTCAACACAGGCAAGAAAAACGATGGTACTCAATACATACAATACGTGGGTGATTCAACTAAGAGTTAAATTAAAACCCTTAAAACAACCGTCGAAATTTTCTACTCATATGACCTACATTATAACCACCGCTATTAGAATGGCTCTAGCATCAGGTAGTCTCCATGCAACATATGATTAGAGACGGAATTGTTCCTTGGCAGTGAACTTCAAAAAGCACATAAGATCATCTGTTTGATAAGAAATAAAACATACGAGCATTTTTATTGAGTGTACCATGTAGGGAACGTGGGGCGGTAGAGGGTTAAAGCCAACCACGACATCATCTTGGCAAGGGAACACCCGACAGAGAGCTCTTGAGTCTTGCATGTACTTCGTTAAAATTTCACGGGCCGAAGCGTCGTCACACTTTGAGGAAGCTCGATTTCTATGCAAACAAGCTCTGAAAAAAAACAGAATTTTTCTTCTTTCTTACTTTGCTTAGTCTGTCATTCCTCGCGCTCTATTCAGTGCCTCTGATCAGACTTGAAATGAAAGTTATTCATGTAATCATTACAACGAAATGTGATGCAGCGTGCAATTTTCACTACAGTTGAACGTATTTTAAGAGATTGTTAATCCTGTGAACTTAACTATTAAACATGATCTAACGCTCGATATCCTGGAAAAGACTTGAATTGATTCTTATTCGAATGATTAAGTGATTGTAATTCCTGTGAACTTAACAACGAAACATGATCTAACGCTCAACCTCCTTGAACAGGCTTAAAGTGATTGTTATTTAAGCGAATAAGTGATTGTTATTCCTGCATCATAAGAACAAAACCTGATTTCGCGCTCAATAATGGTCCCTGATGAGGTGTAGGCTACCAGCGCGCAGGGCAATCTCGCAAATAACTAAATTTTTTTAGAACACCCTACCTCACATTTTGATGGACAGACATATGTTAAGCAGGAGTGCATTTTTTAAAATAAATTAGAAATAAAAGCAATCTCAGGAATCAATATCTCAAGCGACTGTAAAGTTCTATTGTGGATCCATGTTCTTTTGTTTCCGAACACCTCCGCTGGAGCATGCCAGCACATAATAATGCAAAGGCACACAAACTTTCCAAACGAATTTCAGTTGCGCATTTTAAAATATTTGCAAATAACTTATTTCAGACACAATTTCAGTGGATGGAAAATCCTTGCAGTCTCAAGCCGCACAAAAAAAACTGCAACGCTCGTTATTGACTCACCGTTTCCTATACGTACGGAATCCGAGAAACAGAGGAAGCAAAGGTAAAATATACATGTTAAGTAAAATGAACCTTTGAAAGATAATTTCTTTACTTTGCTGCAGGTATTATATTATTTTGGAAGAGTAAGCTTAAATCTTTTTGTTGTTGTAAAAAAGAGTTAACTCGTCCACAGAACGTTATGTACTGTGACGCATTCTTTTGAAAATCAGAGTAGTACTCGTCAAAAAGAAGGCCCATTAAAGAAGAAGAGGCTTCTCAGCTCTTTCGCATCAGCCAGTTACAGCATTTACCTATTTCATTTCAAGTAAACAATGGGCCAAGCAGCTCATAAAGAACTAGGTACGCTGAGCGAGCCCATATACGTCATCAGACGTTTGTAGTCAGTTATCTTTGGTCATCAGAAGGAAATGTTTTTTTTGCAATTTAGTCGCTATGCAGCGGTTTCAAAACTTTTGCCAGCTGCAAGCTTGTACAAGCTATGAGAGCTAATTATTTGCGTTGAGTAAAATGCTGTGTTTAGGGAATCGTGGGGTGGTATTGTATCAACACAGCACGGACGAGGATACTTCTTTTGTGGACCTTCATTGAGGATTTAATAAAGAAAGGATTTTGAACAAACAAATAATTTATCAATAAGCGCAAAGTAGTGAATACAATGAGGTTGAATGGCAAAACGTATTAACGCACTGCTATTCAGAACAACAATGTAATTATTCTTGGAATTTACTACAGTGGGCGGTGTGGAGGCTGATAATTGGAAAACGGATTCAGTTAATCTTCCGTAGCTTGACCGAGTGGGAGGAGAAGTCCGTCATCATGCCTTAAACCATAAATAAATACCTAAATTATGAAATGCACGTGTTCTTGCTGGCGTGAAGCCAGACCGTCCGGATAACGTCAACAAGAAGCTCTCGGTAAAAGCGATGTTGGAGTGAAAATTGCAAGTCTGTGTGTGGCGGACGCAGGTCGCTGCATGTTTGATGCCCGGGAGACTCCGGGAACTCGAGCCAACTCATGTGGGGCTGTGCTCGCGTCGCTCACAATCTCCTCTCTCTTGCGTCAAGCAAAATAACATCAAAACTAGACTTTCTTCCACTTATTTTCAGAAGCTGCATCAACGAACAACTAAAGGTGCACGAGTAAAGTTTGCTCCAACTTTACAACTTACCAAGAAAGATGACTTGAGCAACCAAATACAGAATGTAATTTTCATGGAGCTAGATGGCACAACAAAGTTGTGCTTGTGAGAATACGAAATTTGATATTCCTCATCTGTAATAACGTAGACACAGTGAAATATTGGAACGCGTGTAAAAGTATTGTAAAAATGTAGCGCACAATTTCATAGCAATAAATGAATCGCTCAAAATTGGGCTTTCCTCTTTTTCTTGCTGGCTAGAGCATTCGTTAGTAACTCGAATACTATACGATGATCTTCTTAATGGAAAAAGCGGTCATCAGTAAGTCAATTGATATATAATGATATTCTAACTGGAAACTATGGTCGTCGGTAAGTCTAACACTGTAAACTTGTTTTATTGAAGGAAAGAGCGGTCACTAACAAGTCAAAAATCTATTAAACAGTATTCTTGCAGGAGAAAGCGCATTATATCAATGGTTGCTTAACTGCAGCACATATATGTTTGTCGCGTCCAAAAAGAGAGAAGAAAAATTATAAATATATAAATTTCAAACACATGCAGCAACAAAACTAAACCTATATGAGAATTCAACAATACCATTAATAGCTTCTCCTTCGTAGATGCGTAAATATCATAAGAACCAAACAGTAACACCGAACGCTGGTTCGTATTTAATACCATTTCGTGGAAAAACAAGCGGAAACATTTCTCTTAGGCCAGCTCATTTCTTGAAGAATGGAAAGCGTTGCAAATGAGTTTTTCACGGCGTTTTAAATATAGTAAGACGATTCATGACTTGCCTTAAGTATAGTTTGTAAAATCTACGCGTGCATACTGCGCATTTTTTTGTCACGACTATTTCACAAGCACTTCTGGTATTTGACAAGAAATGTTTAACATTTGATGATTACTGCCAGATCTTTCACACATCGCTCCTTCCAAAAAAAAAAGATTTACAAGCAGTCGTCAATTCAACGTACACGTCTTTGATTTGAATACATTAGGAATAATATGTAACTGCCCACACCTGAGCACCAGTCAACCAAATATTTGTCTCTAGGAAATGAGGTCAACTTAACTTAATCAAACACCCTGGTTTTGAACATGTCTTTTTCTACATGCTGAACACTCAAAATCTCAGTTTAAACTCATAGATTCGACTCACAATCGATCTGAATGTTTTCTCTCAGATGTTCTCAAATGATTCGGGCTTCTCTTTAGACCCGCTGGCCAGAAATAAAGTTCGAATGCCTAAAATAAGTCGCTCGTTTCAGTCGAAGATCTAAAAAGATTTGTAATATATTTTTCAAACATCACGCAGAAACGTTACAAATTTAAGCTAATCAATATCGATTTCCTTCACTCATCACGCACCATTGTTCTGCGTGAAATTTATTAATAATACGATCACCGTTTTGTTCTTTCAAACACGATTTAAAATAAACATTTATTAACTCCCCGCCACATTTAACCTATTGGCAATCACCAAACATTGTAATAGTGAAACGATATAAATTTCTCAACTTCTTCAGAGATGAGCACCAATGGCGCGTACTGACATGGCAAAAATTATACTAGCTTACCGCAGGCTTATCCAATTGAAATATCACCAAACATTGTAATAATTAAGGGATTTAAATTTCTCAACTTCTCCAGAGATCAGCCCCAGTAGAGCACCGATATGGCAAATAATAAGAAGGAGTTTATCCTCAACAGACACCAGACGGCGGTGACATCGTCATAGCTGGAGACAAATTCAAGCCGTGCCTTACATTGAATTCTTCATCCCTCAGGCAAGCAGCCATGAATGTCCTCGTTTCGAGGGTCGCCCTCAAGCGGGCACAAAATGGCGGCCTCACTTTAAACTCCCGCCCACCTCTCACTTTAAAACTGAACTGTCGTTATGGAGCGAAAAAAACGAGGGAAGCTCCTCGCCGACGTCGGTCTCAGCTCTCAGGCCACGCTGCCATGCTGGCCGGACTGCAGCAGTATCGAGGCAGCTCTGAGCTGCACAGCCTTGTAAGCTCGTATTGTGGGCTATACACACCGTGAAATATTTAGTTTTTTAAATAGCTTGAGCGATTAAATTTGAATGTCTCACTAAACTCTACGTTGTTTCGAAATAGATTTGATGTATAACGTTTTTAAGGTCAAAACTGAGTTTGGAAAATCCTGGTCATTGCTTTTAATTATAATGCGTCTTGAGGCTGCTCATGAGCCCACGCATCAAATGCAATTTACTGTTCTACTAATCTGACACGTACGCCTCAAAGCTTCTTGTCTTTGCATCACATATTCGTTCAATTTTAAGTCTCATTTCTGTTGAAAAACTTCCTCGTCTCCATTTGTCTTCTAAACTAGTCACGTACGTCTCAAAGCTTTTTGCTTTTCTATTCCATATTCGTATAATTTTAAATCTCATTCCTGTTAAAAATCTTGCATGTATGCGCTGTAAAATTTCAACGCCATACGTACAACGGATATAGTTGCTTTTACCGTACTAAAGCATTGGAGACACCTAACTTTCCTGTTAAGTAGTCAAGTAATAGATAAAATCAATGCAGTACCTTGAACAATCGACTCAAAATACAAAACTGATAGTTATAGAAAGCCGTATCGCAACATCAGATATCCAATATTGAAATATTGAAGGCTCAACTACAGGCACGATACAATAGTAAGACCGGGAGTACAACCCAGTTTCCGCAGAATTGTTTGAACTTTTTATGTAGTGCATGTGTCCCGTAAAATCATAGCGTGACTGCTAAGCCGAGAAAAGTTCTGGGAGCAATAGTGCTGTCTCTGGCATACATATATCAATAGATAGAGAGCGCCGCCGCACCGATAAATGATTGCATGCAGGCTGACCGCTTTAACAGCCAAACGGCCCTCTTTCTGGCCAAAAGTTCTCAAACTTACCCAGTTTTTTTCCCACTAAATTTGGCCAATGAATACCCTCAAAATCTTGCGACCCATGGGATTGCAAGACGCTCTTCGCGGTCTACTGATATTTTACATGAAAAACATACAATTTGATCATTTTTGCTATAAAATAGGCCAATTGAACAACCCGAGTCTGACATGATGTCCACGTTATTAACTCGGTCCGTGGCACAGCAATAATGGCCTGCTCAACTTTTAGCGCTCATTGATTGCGCCGCAAGAGGAGTGACTACTTCATTTGATCAACACTTGGAAAAATGATTTGGCTGGAGGAGCTCTGACGATTTACTAAAGATTAATTTGTACTTTCAATTAGCTCACCAAGACACGTTAGAAAGATGCTCATTTTAGATTATACCTTGCCTTACCTGTTTAATACACTGATGCGTTGAATACGTAGAATATAATTTAGGTGATGCCTTACATTACCTGTTTGATGCACTGATGCTTTTAAGACGTAGATTATAATTAAATAATTCATCGCAATACTACACAGTCCATTTGCTTACCTTGAACTCGTACGACTCATGATCAAATGATGGTAACATCCATCATGAACAGTCGCAATGATAGAGCCAATATGATCGTATGACATACCGTAAGGCTACATTTAAGTTTCTTCATTCTCACACAAACATCAAATATTCTCCGGATTTATTTCGAAACAAACAACAAACGTACGATAGGTTTACTCTGAAAGAAACCAGCACTCATAATGTAGATTTATTCAGAAATATCCAGAATAGATACGGTAGATTTATTTTGGAAAAAACAGCAAACATAAAATAGATTTATTCTGATAGAAACCGCACACATACTAATTTAAAGACTTATTCTTAAAGCAACAGCACACATACTGAAGATTGATACTAAAAGAAACAACATGCATCCTGGAGATTTAACCTGAATGAAACAGACATACTGAAGACTTTAAAATGAGAATTATGCCCAAGGAATCCATAAGAGACTTAATAAGGGAGAACGTACAGGACCATTTTTGCGGATCTAGAACCAAAATGTTATATAATATAATGGAGAATTCAAACTTCGCACATAAAACAGAAAGAGTTTGTACTCATCGTCTTGAAGAGGTTCAGCTCTGCTGCGTGGGAGAGCAGGACTGCATGCACCAGTATCTTTTGCAGGACCTGGGGATGAAGGAAACAGACTGAATATGAGCTGCGGATTATAATTAGGAAATTTCTCTCCGTACATGTGCTTCTTATTCGTTCATGAGCCTTCTATCGGCACATGAGCCTTCTGTCCGTACGTGTGCTTTCTATCCGTACGTGGGCTTTGACCGTACATGTACTTTGACTTAAATCGCTAAATTCATTTTGCTCTGAAGATGGAAACACTCTTCAGCATAGATTTCCCTACTTCGTCAGAGATTAAAATAAATTCCACTAACTGAACAATGTACCGAAAGCAATGTATCACTTTGAAAATAATTTGCCAGTTCTAAATGTGCCGGCGGGGAGTTGAAAATATCCCATGGTAAATTATTTATGCTATCTAGAACCAGCGAATCTGTGCAGAATCCCACTGCAACGAGCGAAATTGACTTTAAATATTAGCATGGAATGTGCACGAAAAAAAACACCAAAAGAGTACAGTCAATCCTCCAGCTATACGACATCCATATTTGCTTCAAATACTAGGTGGCAATGCACACGAAGACAAAGAAGTTAAATATTGCGGTCATTCATTTCACTCTATAATTACAGGAAATTCAAATTTTCTTCAAATGGTAGGTTGGAACGCACGCAAAAAGAAAGCAATAAAAGTGTGTAGTCAATCCCTTAATAATAAATCATCGTCAGTTTCCACTACGGATAGAAAATACATAATCTACGTTATTCGCAACTTGAACCAAGCATCGCATCAGTTGAATAACTGGAACAAATTGTTCAGCTTTATATAAGGGCTTCGCAAAAGATGTATAAAACTGAGGATCGACATGCCATCACCGGGACAATGCACACGCTGACTCTCCAATAGGAGTTCATGTATTACGTCTTCACTGCAGCGAGCGCGTTAGAAAAAATACAATTAAAGACGGGGGAATTGAAGGCCATAAAGAAACGGTTGCCATTGCTTGTGTTTAGATTAGACAGTTTGGGAGGCGATGAGGGGCCAGGGCACAATAGAAGGCGTTCCGGAGCTCAAAAATTAAATACGATGAAAAGAAGGCGCTCAGCAAACAGCTGGGGGCCTCTTGGGGCCATTCGAAGGCCCTATGAAAAACGGGGCTCAATCTCGGCGAGAGAAACCCGCGAGACCAACGTTCCCTCCCGGCTAGACGCGAGCCAGGCTGTTTCGAAGTGCTGCAAGCCGCCAGATGCAACTTTCATCGGACACTTGGTTCCATATAAGACACTAGTCGACGGCAGCTAGTGTGTTATGGAGGCTGTTTCAAAGTGCTTCAAGCCGCGCAATGCAGCTTCCATAAGACACTAGTCGACGGCAGCTAGTGTGTTATGGAAGCTGTTTCAAAGTGCTTCAAGCTGTGCAATGCAGCTTCCATAAGACACTAGTCGACGGCAGCTAGTGTGTTATGGAAGCTGTTTCAAAGTGCTTCAAGCTGTGCAATGCAGCTTCCATAAGACACTAGTCGACGGCAGCTAGTGTGTCATGGAGGCTGTTTCAAAGTGCTTCAAGCTGTGCAATGCAGCTTCCATAAGACAATAGCTGACGTCGACTATTGCTGTGTCTGAAATTACGATTTACGGTAACGAAATACTCAGTTTGACCTACATTTATTAACGTTGTGTGTGCATCAGTATTGCTCACGAGCAACTTGCAACTTGTTATGAAATTTTTGCAAGTTGCTTCTACAATCTGTGAGCGCAGCCGGATCTTTATGGACGGTTTCAACTTGTGTGTATATTGAGTGAAATAATTATGTTTCGATTCTAGCTGCTCTGTATGTAATCATCCCGATAAACCTTACGCAGCTTAGTTCTAATCATCATCTTCAATAATGCTTTATATTTTTCTTCAAATTTCGTTGCTTACTTTATGACAGCAGTGTCAAAATATAGTCCTGTACATTCTAATTACCCTATGACGCAATTATTTCGTTCATACTAAACTACATTGAGTTAATTTATTTTCTTTTCCATAAGTCAGCTTACTAAGAATATTTGGCAGAGAATATCTGAAATTCCCGCTGAAAATACTAATTTCCAAATTGAAAATAATTTCTCTCAACAACAACAGAAGCTGACATGGCAAACGTGTTGCATCACAGTTTTCAGATAGGCCTTTTCTTCTGACCAATGCTCTTCAATTCGTTCAAATTTAATTTTAAAAAATAGTTAAGAATGTTGACTATAGAAAGTTAATCTGGCTACGTAGAATCGAGGAACTTTATTTCTATAGTTCGTTGAAGAGGCAAACCTAAAATTACTAAACACATGTTGAGTTATCATGAGATTGTTCTGAGACTGGGAATGTAAACCTCAAAAAAATGAAGTAGTATTTTGGACTATAAAACACAACAACATTGCAGTGATAATTCAGCGATAAAATTCGCTGTTCCATCGACGCAAGAAACGAAGCGTTTCCGATAATAGAAATCACAGCTGCCTGCAAAGTGAATCTTTATGAAATCTTGGAAAGAAATAAAACAGCTTCAGCTCCCGTTATTGTGCGTGTAGTTCGCAAATAGATATTCACAAGTGGAGTTGAAACAGTTGCTCTTGTTTCTTCAAATTTCTCTGATGTACTTCAAATCATTCAAATTTCGAAATTGGAATTAATTCAAATTTTAAAATTGAAATTCATTCAAATTTTGAAATTGAAATTCATTCAAATTTTGAAATTGAAGTTCATTCAAAGTTTGAAATTGAAATAAACAAATTGCAAAGTTTCAATCACGCCCAAAAAGTTAGTCCAGATATTTATTTTCTCATAGCTCACCACGCCAAACGAATCTTTTTCACATTCTCTATGCCGTCACTTCCTAGTCTAACTTTTTTGCCGCGTCTATAATTTTGGCCGCCCAATGCAGAATCTAAATTTGGACGGCTAAAATCATAGACACCGCGGCAAAAAAGTTGGACTGCGTTAACTGAATCTAGAGCCCCTGGAGCAAAAACGAATATTATTGTTCACACATTGTCACTCTATTTTCTGAACTGCCCTTTTAAATCTACCTTCGTCTAATGCAGCCATTCTCAACCTTTCCTACATCACTGACCCCCTAGCATAATTTATTCCTCCATTTACCCCCTACTCCCATACAAAACACACACTTTCTGTGTATTGTCTCTCTCTCACTTCACAAAATTTTATTTAATTGAAATTTTTTTAAATTATCAGGTACTTCAATTTTTTACCCCTACTATGTGATTTTTAATCCCTTTGGGGTAAATTTATCCCTGGTTAAGAACCTCTGGTTTAATGATCACTACTTTTCGAGCAACATTTGTTGCTATCTCAGCATTTCTTACGGTCGTAAACGAGTTTCATGTTGCTCAATTCCATTAGTTAAAAAAAATGAGCTTTTCAAAGCGCACTAATCATTGAATGTTCCTAAAAATCTAAAATAGTTACTCGGCGTGATCATGTAGGTCGAAACACAAACCGTAACTTATATGACTAGCATCAAGTGTGACGTGTGATCGAACACTCTTCACAGAGCGGATCAATGATATTGATTTTAGATATTGTGGCCACTATAAAGTATAATATCATGAGAATGTCTAATGATAATGTCAGTTTTGTAAATTGTCTAAAATTAAAAATTAAAGTGGAGTTTTGTGAATATATCCACACAGAATCATAATTCAAGTGTGTTACGTGTAATAAATTCCTCATGCATGATAATTGAAATGAAGTGTTATTAATGCATCCAGAATCGTAATTGAAGTGAGGTAAATTTTATGAACATGAGAGGAATCTGAATTAAAAGGCTGTAAATTTTATAAATGTAACGAGAATCATTAATAAAATGAGGTTTATGTTGTAAATTTATCTCAAAATTTCCTTTGACTAAATTTTGCGTTTGCTTTACCATGCAGCAGATGTATTGGAATTGAATTGTCAAGCGCATGCTCTGTGCACGGTTACAGATTTTTTTTGCCATAATGTTGCAGTTTGAGTTCGAGTGCTGTAAAGTTGAGTACTGTAAAGTTCGACTATTAAGACCATTAAGCATCTGGGAACCCAGCAAAGCTACCAGAGCCGAATGGTCTTCCGTTTGAAACTCCATTTGAAAATACCCCAAACTTGAAGATTCAGGCCAGAAAAAGGCTTTTCTCTCGACTTGTGTCAGTGTTCAGCCCTGTCCTCTTTCTTACGAGTCTTTCAGCTAAACGTTAATGAAGAAGTTCAAGCCTTAACTCAAAACATAACGGGTAATCATTATACTATGGTAAAATCAGTTTGAATCAAACTGTGGCTTCTAACAAATAAACATCTCCCTTGATTTGCGCTACGTTCTTAAAATGCTCCAAACTTAAAATAGTGAAATTCAAATTTTTGAACCTCTTTTCAGAGCGCTATTAAGATTAAGTTTAATCTCAAGGTTAAGATCGCAGGTTCGACCAAAAATTCATCGGCTCACTGCTCGTATCAGTTTGCATCACTGCAACAGCGACAACAGCAAGGCAGACGCAACGTATTGAAACAGGATTGCCAGCAGTCAATTGCGCGGAGAAGAATGCATGAGACGAGCAAGAATTAAGCTCCTTACGGCGGGGGCAGGTGTGAGAGGAGTTGAATCGAGTATAACACCAAGACGGATCGCCTCGTTCATCTTAGCTAAGTACGAAGATAATTCCTGAGACCGCTATAAAAATGTCGACGTTACGCACCGCCGTTTTTCCCCACGCATCCCGAGTTTCAGCATCGGGACTAACTGCAACGACGTATTTTCCGCGTGTTCTCCTTAATATATCAGGGTGGAAATAATACTTTAAGTTTTATTAACAATACCTTAAGAATACAAAAGTACATGAAGCAATAAACCGCTCCTAACAGGACACAGAAGAAAAAACGAAATTTTCTTGCATGGCGAACATTGCCAATTTTGGTTGGTGTGTCGCCTGGCGGACATTCGATTGCGTTCCTCGGTCCGACTGCCTACCTACAAATATGGGAACTCTTAAAAACGTCAATAGAAGAGGCTTTTTGGAAGTTGCCTCGGGCTCTATGAAAGTCTAATGGGAAGGCTATGCAAAATACGGCTGAGATAGCCAGGCTCCACAGAAAGACCTTTCATTATTGGATGCTGTTTGGAGAGTGTAGCTCTTGCAGCAGCCACTGACTATATTGATTCGGCCCAAGAAAATTAGTTCGCTTTTGAATGATTGGCGAGAAAGAATCAGAGCGATGGAATGGTCGATGAGTTGGTCAGAGAGAGATCGTTTAGATGAATGGATCTTTCTACCGCAGACCGAATGAAAGATCGCAAAGCTTTCCAACTGAAAACTCATGTGCGAAAAGAACTTCCCGTCAGACCCAGAAGATAACTACGAAGTCGAGCAAACCCGCAAGTACAGCATGAAATGATGTTGCCGGTCTTTTCTACGATCTACTCTAGCACATTAATCGATTTTGGCGAAATAAGAGAAAAAACATCGTTTGATCTCATTTTTAACCAGCAACCACAAAATTTCAATAAAAAATATGTTTAGAACAATTTTGAGAAGGCGCCACTGAAATTTTTGGCTGATAGTCTCTTCTGAATAAGAAATTTGACAGCATGGCGCAGCAAACTCATAGCGCAGTGACGCTTGTGTGAAGGGTCGGCCGAAAATTGAACTTGAACGACCGCTCAGCATACGGCATAGTGTAGTAGGCGCCTTCACGGGGCAACTGCACGTAGCAGCAAAGCAAGAAATACTGGATTAGTTTCCACTGTAAACTGAAGTGATCGGTAACAATTATTCGGTACCGATTATCAAAGGAAAAATTTACGAAGTTCGGACTTTTCCAGCAGCTGCTGGTCGGCTGCGGACTTTTCCAGCAGCTGCTGGTCGGCTGCGGACTTTTCCAGCAGCCGGCGTCTACAGAAAAATTCAATTGAAAAATTCAATGCTCGAAACGTTCAATTTTATTGTTTTACCTGCAGTTTTTGATTCCAGTGAATGTTTTATACGGCCTTTTTAGTTGTCCCCTTTTTACTTAAAATTCACTGCTGATTGCTGTCGATTATACCATAGGTGTTACGGGCGAAAATTTGGAGCGGCGGTAATCGTTCGACACCGGTAGTCCTCGTCAGGAATCGATGCCGATGTCGTCAGTAATTTCTGGCTGGGTGCATGTCCCACCGCGACGGTCTTCAGTTCCCTGTTTGTGTTACATGCAGTTTCCCTCAGGTGCGTATGGGGCGGTCACGTATGAAATTTCTCGCAGGGAATCAATAATTTAAAGTCATCTCAGCTGCATGCTATTTTCCTTGATAGATTAATTTCGAAAATTTAGTAGCGCTCTGACTTCCAACAATTTAAAAAATTCAAATAATTTGAATAATTCATTCTCTTCAATGTAGTTATTATTCTCTTTCAATAATTATTATTGCATAAGACTATTTACTGTCACGGACCTAAATAAGTTCAGCGATTTTCAATGCATCTTTTCAAATGTTAATTTTGAGGTAAATAGTTCAATATAACCTAGTACTCATAACCTAGCTGAAAGTTAGACTAACAAAATAGAGGACAAGTCATTATTAATTTTAACTTGTCCCATATAAAAAATTAATCAAATTAACGATGTAAATAATTTATTTAGCGTTACTAACATAAACAATAATTTTAACATAAACTACAATATCATTTACACATATTTTCACATTAACTCAATTGATCACTCTTGATATAAACTTCTATGGAAAAAGGATCAAAGTTTTTCCGTATTACACTCATGAGGCACTAGTATGTTTAGGCGTACAATCAAAATTTCAGGTGCCTACACAAAAATATGCCGTGAGCTTGTAGTCGACAAAACACCAGAGCAAAATAAAACCTCACGTACAACAAAACATGGCAATCAAGTTTGAAATTTAACCCATGACGTCACAATTTTTTGTACTCATAACATCACAACCGCAGTCATTTGATTGGCATGGGTATGGGGTTGTTACCGACATTAAAGTTATGAAGGAATTGCCGCTCGACAGCGTACTTCAAATAAGAGATTAAGGAAGAGATTTACTCAGAACTGCAATAGATTAAGGCCATTTTCGAAAGAGTACCGCAAATTTCTCTGGGACGCTAAAGAGTCAAAGAACGAAGAATTACCCTAAACCTGCCGTTGTAGAATTACCCTAAACCTGCCATCGTCCAGCAGGTTGGTGCGGAGGTGAGGTCACGTGACACGTGATGTGGTTGACCCCCAAATACACGAAGCTTCACTGAAGCGGTCTAGGGCCTGGGAAATATGGAAAATTTTCAGGGTACAAAGGCTTAAAATCGAAAAATTATTGTCGAATTTGAAAAAGGGCTAAGAAAATTTTTGGAATTTTAGTTTACTGTTGTGTAATTTTTATACGTCAGCCACGCACGAGCAATATTTAAGGAAGGAGTTTGGTATGAATTTGAAAAGTCGTTATTTTGGGTTCAGAGCATTTGCTGCAACGGTGGCAGTCAAATATGAATGAAACATGAGTATTTCTAAATATCTAGCGTGTTTTGTTAGGAATTATTTGTAGTTCATCTGAAGTAATTTTGCTGCCGATCATTGACCGCAAATGCTTTACCCCTGAAATGATTACAGTGACCAGTACAAAATTCTTTCCGAAAAATCATAAATAAGTTTCGCTCATCTGTTTCTCAAGTAAATTTCATTGAAAAAATTGATACATATAACTGATTTCAGTAGCTCACCTTGAATTAGTAGCACAGAATGTGCATTGCACGCCAAGAATAAAAATGAACCTGCCATCACCAGTTAACTTGACACTCTCATTCAAGCTTACCCTGAGGCATCACTTTTTCTAAAAAAAAGTCATCAACTGTAATAAAACGTTTAGCTTTCACTTAAAGTATTATGGAAAATATTAATACTCAATTTGTAAAACTAAACCATGAATTACTTGGATGTACAACTAAAAATGCAAATTCTTTTTTCAGACTATCACAGAAGGTAAAAGTATGAAGTGAGATGCAAAAAGATTGAAAGTTTATTCTGTATACGCAAGTATGTTATTTAAAAAATGAAATATAAAAACAAATGCCTAATATCTAGCAGTCAACAAAGGCATTGTAGGCAAAATAAGCTACAAATAAGGTAGGCTATCAGGAGATGGACAAATTCTGACGTGAATTATAGTAAATAACTTAGTACACAAATGTTTCCAACTTAGAGGTAGTTGAACATATGGCAAATTTGCTAACACCAAACGGAAAGAAAGGACTGTTTTATATTCTGGTCAATGTTTCTCCTCGTCGGATGTCTCTTTTTTTACTGGTAGCTTCACAGTTAGAGATTCATCCCACCCATTATATTCATGGTGAAGGTTCACAAACTAAATTTTTTAGCTATCTACCGTTTTAAAATAGTTTTTTATTTATTTGCAGTTAAAAAATTCAGAACGTGTATCAAACCTTCTTTTAGCTCATTCCTATTTCACCAAATTAGAGCACGTAGAACAAAAACTAGTACTAGTCGATGTATCGTAGAAGAACAAAAAGTAGCTGATATAATTTTTCAGGCACCCAAATTATTATCCTCTTCTAAGGAAAGCAGTCTCAAATTATGTTTTTTAAGTTTTCGTTAGTTCTACCATTGAAAAATATTCTTCGGAGTAGCATGTATTCAAAAATCGATGAAATCATTATTGTGGAGAAGAGACTTTAGTTTATTCAAGTGCGTACTTAGAGTAAAAACAACCTACAAAGAAATTGCCTTGCTTCAACTTTTTATAGGATAATATAAAAGTACGACCAGTTTTTGAGTTGTCAAATTATTGGGAATTTGTGAGTTAATAGCTACGCTGTGTCGTTATATCTCGTAGTGAATGCTTAGTGAGTTAAATAATTGTAAATCGAAGCTTACGTGGTTTAGCGTAAACTAAATTTTTGACATGCTTGAAAGTGAGGAAACTCTGTCACCGTGATGGTTAATACGATAATTACATTTGCTCAGCACGTATGATTATTTCTCAAAAAATTGAATAGCTCAGGAGGAAACATTTCATCACAACTAATCAAATAAAATTAAAATTGAAAAGTGATAAGCCATAGATTTTTTTATAATATGAAGAAGTATTCTTAGCTGTAACAGAAGTTGGAACAGTTTCGCGCAAAATTCTGAAGTCACTCTAGAAAATTTTCTTTTTGAGTTACAATGTAGAAAGTTTTTTAGGGTAGCTATTTTAAATTTGATATGCTTGGGAAAATTAGAGAATGACACCAGTCTGCAGAGATGATGAACTGAGTTTCGAAAATTAAATCGAGAGACTTTTTCTCGTGGAGTTTTTGCGAAACTTAATAAATTAAAAAATACATTATTGGACTGTTCAACAATCATATATTTATTTTAATTACTAAATTGAAAATGAGAGTTAAAACATAATTCAATTAAGTGAGACCATTCTTTTGTGTAAAATTAGTACTTCATATTCTATAAGGCAAATTAGTTGATCTTAGCCGAACCTTCTTCATTTAGAACAGCACTAATTACACAGTAGATTTGAGCACTCATTGTGTGACTTGTTTTGTGGTTTATGGCCTAGCTTGGATCTTATACACCCTTTTTATCTTAGCTATATTTTGGAACGAATGTCTCACTTCCGACACCTAGGTACAGTGGGGAATTGTGGCAGAGTTCTCC
>JACJUY010000110.1:41135-62223 GCA_014220935.1 Platorchestia sp. MABIK | reverse complement strand
CCTCATGTCACCGCTCATACCACTCCTCATGTCACTCATACCACCCCTCATGGCACTCCTCAAACCACCCCTCATGTCACTCCTCATACCACCCCTCATGTCCCTCCTCATACCACCCCTCATGTCACCTCTCATACCACCCCTCATGTCACCGCTCATACCACCCCACCCTCTCATACCACCCAACAACAGGAGCGACATGCCGCTACTGCAGCGCGTCAGCTACACAGACACAAGTTGTCCGTTGCGTTGCTCCATCACCTCGCTTCAACTGCTCACCCTTCCTCCAGCTCGATCACTTCACTGCTATTTAATTTTGGTCTTTCATTATAGTTTTGAAAGCAGGTGTCCGGAACTTAATTAAATTCTCGGCGAGATGCTCCAGTTTTGCGGAGGTCGGCACAGCGGCTTGCGCGCATGCGCCGCCGCTGTGCCTGCTGCTCGCCAGTTATAATGCAGTCTATAGCGGTGTGTAAGTCTGGGACCTGTGTGTAGCAATTTCTGGTTCACTGTTTCACGCATTCCTGATTTTTCAGTTTAGATCTCTGTAAATCAATGTTTACGTGCAGGAATTAATTAATTGTCTTGAAATTGATAAACATTGAAGTTAATCAATGTTTACGTCCTGAATTTATTTAACGTTGAAATTAATCAATGTTTAAATCAATGACCCTGGAAATATACGATTTTCGTGAATTTATCCTCCCCTGTTGAAATTGACAAAAAAATATTCATTTTTTCCCCATTCTGAGGAGGACTCTAACAACACGGGGAGTCCAAAAACCAAACGTGATGTAAACTACACTGCAACCCTGCGGCGCATTTCCTCGTTCCGTTACTGCAAAGGTTCTCAACCAGGGGTAAATTTACCCCTAGGGGTAAAAAATTATATAGTCGGGGGTAGATAATTGAATTAGCTGATGGTATAAAAAAAATTCAGTTAATTTTAATTATGTAAAATGAGAGAGAGAGAATGCAAAGAAAGTGCTTGTGTGTTCTGATTGGGAGTAGGGGGTAAATGGAGAAAAACACAAAGCCTATAGGGGGTCAATGATGGAGGAAAGGTTGAGAAGAACTGCGTTACTGTGACACCACGTTAGTCCACCACGTTAGTACACCACGTTAGTACACCACTTTAGTACAACACGTTAGTACACCACGTTAGTACACCACATTAGTAAACCACACTATTTCAGAATTCCTCCAGCGTCGATGTACGAGGTCCTGCCGCTCACGGGATGTGCTCCTGTTCGCTTTTAGACCTAGTGTGGGATGGGAGGAAGCTAGAAATTTTCCATCCCGTCAAACGGCGCCCGTCAGTTAGACGAGTATATGACGTGTTGTTCTCATATTCGCTATTAATCTAGTGTAGAATGAGTGAAGCTAGAAATTTTCTATTTCTTCAAGGGGCGACGACACGCTGTCATAAGCCACTCCTGCTTGTGCTACCGACGTCGCCAGAAGCTGTTCTGTAATAAGGTAGAGGAAGCGATACCAAGGCTTCTGCTCTATGGTGTTATAGTTTCTGCATCGTTAGTTCAAGGCTCGCTTGCTCAGTGATGTTTAATGTACTGCCTAGCACAGATGTGCGTAACATTAAAATGTTGTTTTAAAATTCACTGTAGGAAACGAATATCACAATGACATGCCCGTACTTCTCGACGTCGTTTGTACTGAGAATTTATACTGCGTTGTTCAATAACATTTCTGCAGCGAGAAACTTCTAATGTATGGAGGAAGAAATTATCCCGTTTTTAAAAAATCTCTCACGATGCCACGAAAGTTTTAGTGCTTTTCGAATTTAATTGCATTAACAGTTGTTATTCAATAAGTAAATGCAGATTTTTGTAGCGTATCAGCATAAAATAAATATTTTCATAAAACTATCAAAAATTCGCCGGTATCATGACCGCCGATCTTTTCTTTATTTTAGGCAATCATAATTACCGACTGAACGTTTCTCTACACGTGGCAGGCGCAGTTGAGACACTTGGTATTGCGCGTAAGTGCCAATACTCAATTGGGACAACTTCGAAAATCCTTGATAGAATTGAGCGAGGGAACTTAGCGCGGGGATGAAGAGCCAGCGAAACAATCAGACCACGCTGCCACTAACTCAATTTGAGGACCTCTCTGCAGGTCTCATCATCGCCTCATCGCCGCTCGGATCACAACTTCACCGCGAAAATTTTAAGCCTAGGCCGCCCAAATTGAATAATTTTTGGGACTGGGTAGAGCATCTGAATGCTTGCTACAACTACAAAAGCGTTCAGTGTTATAAATTTCTTAAAATCAGTTACCGATGCTTTAAGTCACATGGTTTAAAAACAATTATCATTAAGTGAGACTTTGAGGTTCAAATTGCTCTTGAGATGTTTGGAATACAAATGCCTAAGCGTATTCAGCAGCGTATTGAATATTTCCTTGCAGTATACTCCGGTGTCTGGGCTAGTTCACCTGACAAATGTTTCAGCGCAGTGCTCAACAAAGTCATTTGTAGTGCATTTCTCGCATACTGCTCGAGCGTCGCAAGTTTGCTTGAATGCAATGAACTTCTATGCTATTAAAAGTGTGTTCATATAAAGCATTTCATGAACTAACTCAGAAATTTATTTATTGATCAGCAGGAAAAATACCAGTTAAATTAACTAGGGTAGATTTAATAACTTGACGCAAAAATTATACAGGGTAAATTTAATAACTCCATGCAAAAATTAAAAATCCACTCGAATACGAGCGCACTACTTCCAAACTAAATAATAAGCAAACCATGAAGTTACGTATGCAGCTGTGGCTTACAGCAAAGCTGAAGAGCGACGGCCTGCTAAGCTGGTGTCTGAGAACAGGCAGAACAGGCCCCGGACTGGAGCCTTATCATCGCTCTATGGCTTCCTTAGCTCCTTTGTTGTTGCTCATACGCGAAGTCTTTGCTTTCTTTCTCCGTTCCCTTAGAGGTGCGTCCAGCTAAAAACATTTCATTACTTGGAGTTTTCTTTGACACACTATAAGTAGGAGATTGTGCGTAACAAGTGCGCTTGTAGTTTTAGGACGCTTCTTCAAAATGTGAGTTCGGTTAAGAGTGCACTCGAGCTGGTAGTACGGCTTATTTCTACTCTTTGATGTATCCGTAAAAAAATAAAATCTTTCAAAAATCATCGCCAAATTTACTTCAATACAGTGGCCAATCAGTTTCCGTATTTGAAAGCAATAAAATCTTTTTTCGCTCAGTAGAATTGTGTCTCTACAAAGTTATTTTTCCAGTCCCAATGACACTGCTTTGTTCCTACACCTTATCTGAAATGATGTTCAAATTAGTTCATCATCTCATCAGGTAAATCGTTTTTGAACCTTTGCACATGATTACAATGAAATGCTTTCCTTGCCTCTTGATGAGAACGTAAATTAATGGCTGCGTATTCGCCCTCGGTTGATTCCTATCGAATATTTCTTTGTTAGCCTCTGGTGAAAACATTAATCTTTATGTATCTTTAAATCCGACTTTAAGGTAAAGTAATAACTTTGGAAGTATCTTTGTCCGTGTTTAGGTAGAGTGACAACTTTGAAAATTTCTTTTGTCCCTGTTAAGGTAGAGTGACAACTTTAAAAATTTCTTATGTCCCTGTTAAGGTAGAGTGACAACTTTGAAAGTTTCTTTTGTCCCTGTTAAGGCGGGGTGATAACTTTGAAAATTTCTTTTGTCCCTTTTAAGGCAGGAGGATAACTGTAGAAGTTTATTTATCCCAATTAAGGCAGAATGAAAATTTTGGAATTTTATTTTGGCCCTGTTAAGGCAGAGTGATAACTTTGGAAGTTTAATTTATGCTTTGTTGAAGGCATCCATAAATAAGTAAGACACAAAAATAATAACAAATCTTCTCTCCTAGCCACCCAAGCTCAGCGCCCTCACCGGAGATGCCGCGTGCCCGCTGCACCGAGGAGATGCCCACCGTCCACTCCACCGCTCTGGGCCGCTCCGACAGGTGGGTTCCCTATTGGAGTATTTCCATGAATTCAGGAAAGAATTTTTTCTTTAATAGAACGATTTTCATGAACTTGAAAACGATGATGGCAGCTAATATTGCAATTATTTTTTCTTGAACCCTTTCGAATCTGCTGGGACATTTAGGTCCCATCAGATATTTTAAAAGATCAAAGGGCTATATATGTACCAGAAAAATGTTTTATTTTATCGAAACAGACAGTTTCAGGTTCAGTAACAATTCGCGCTATTTTCCTGTTATTTTTCGCACGATGTCAGAGAGCAATAGCGCCCAGTTGATCCGCACTGTTGATGTCGGCATTTTTTCTAATTTGTTTACAGATTTTTCCTAGGTTTTTTACAGATTCTGTTTCCAGATATTATTTTCAGAATAGAATTATTGTTGTAATACTATAAAAGAAATGTACCTTCAAAATTATATGAACACTATTGTTCGTGACTGTCTACTGGGGCATAATCATCCCAGTACACATAAACTAACATGTCTGCTGGGGCACTGGTTTGTCAATGCTATAATTATTATAATATATAAGAAAGCGATTGTTTCTATGCTTAATCTGTTTCCATATGGGTAATGGAATTTAAACATGTATTTTGTCTAAATCAATTTCGTGAGAGTCGACTCGAAAGGGTTAAGCGAACGATCTCCAGGAACGTGAAAACAAAGAAGGCAGCAAACATTGCAATCATTTTTCTTCAATCGAACGATTTTCAGAAACTTGTAAAGAAAGAAGGCATCTACCATGGCAATCATATTTATAAAAGTTTGAAAGGCTCTTATTAAAAAATAAGGTGAAATTATGGCATAAAATCTATGAATATGTCAGATGGGTCTGGCAAAAGAATTTTTTGAATAATTGCGGCTTTGATCTTTCTCATGTTGTATTATCCGTCTTTTCGTGTGCTGAAATGATAGTCTGCTCTCAAACTATAAGCAATCATTTCGAAGTCCCGGAAGACTTTTTTACGGAATCAAACTTGCTCAAAACAAGGAAGCTTTGTTAAAATACAGCGCGTTTAAGAAAATTCATTTGTTCAGGATACATTCTTAAAATTCTTCTGTTTTTCACAAACGTAGTTAATCGTTTGTTCATCATGCGCGTTTGATATGCGTTCAGAGTTTACGGGCTCCTAGCTTACTGCGTTTTGAGTCTGTTAGTTTGAAACATGTCTCGACATATCACTAAGTTAGAATACTCACCATTTTGAAATAGAATCCTGCATTATCAAACTTTTACGAATGCTTAGACATTGATCATATGATCACTTACAAATACATTGGAATGTGACTTATGGCATGAGAGTTCATGACGGTTACACAATTTACTCACTAACAAGAAAGTACGCAATGAGGAAACAGTTGCAATGCAGAAGCAACTGATAAATTTTCGTACCCCGGGCATTTTATTACAGTTCTCATCGTAATCCAACTTCGCGGTATCACCAGGAACAAATAGACAAGCAAAAAGTAAATAGTGTTTGCCACCAAGAACTCGGAACTAAAAACCTTCGCCTCCAGCGAGCGCTCTACTGGCTTCAATCTCCAGCAAATGCGAACACCTTTTACTCGGAGAAAAAACTCATCGATTAACGGGTCAAATGAAGGTGGAAAATTGAAAATCGTATTTTCTAAAAGTAATTGTGTTCGCGTTTGACGAAGCGATCTCCGGAGAGTGCAAAGTTTGGTTGGCAGGCGCTTTGGGGCATAAGACTGGAAATGTTAAAAGAAGGTATACATTGATTTCAACCTTGAAATATCAGATAAAATAGTCCTTAAGACATGGAAAGAAGTCACATTAGATGACGATGCCAGTAATCGTACCGTGATAGCATTTTACCTCAGAGATAAGAGCTTCAGAGATAAGAACTTCAGAGATAAGAACTTCAGAGAAAAGAACTTCAGAGATGTAAAATAAGAAGACAGTTGCTTCAAGAGCTCCTCAAATCACAAGCCTAGATAAATCCCACGAGGTAATAACCATTAAATTTGCAGTTGAAGAAAACTCAGAGTGGAAAAGTTGACTAACGTAAGTTGACTAGCGTTAGTTACCCGCCAGGCGTACTCCTACGACGACGTACATTGTTTTAATTCAATTGTTTTTAAAATTAAATTGTTTTGAAAATATTTTTGTGAAAGTTGTTTTAAAATCCGGCCCCAGTTACGACAGGCTGGCTGCCCTCCACCCTCCCACCTCGACCTGTCCACTCCATCAAACCCAGCGCCGTAACGTGTCCGAGCGCACGGCTCTTCGCGCTGCTAAATAACGCATTATTACCACATTTAATGTTCCCATTTTGAAGTAACCTTTTTAATGCCTTCGCATAGTAATAAAAATTTAAAAAGGACGAATGCGTTAAATGTATTTTTTAGATATTTTTTGGAACGCAAGAAGCGCGACATTTTGCCTCAGTGCTGCAACAGCTCCATATTGAAGTAACTTTTTAATGCTTTCGTATCGTGATGAAAATTTAATAAGGAAAAATACGGGAAATATATTTATTAGACATTTTTGGAGTGCAAAAAGCTTGATATTTTGCCTCAGTGCTGCCACAGCTGGAACTGCGCCCTCAAGAAGCCCTCCACGTCCAAACAGAGAGGCTGCTAAGTGAATTGTTCCAAATTTTGTGTGGAAAAAGAGCCTTTGAAAATGGAAGGACTTTTTCCGAAAATACTCCAATTGTTCGAGTTAACTTTTTAAAATCGATCAATAGAATTTCAAAACTCTCTAGACTGCTAGATGTTTGTAGGTACGTGAGAATTCAATAAGCTCGTAAAATAAGGACTGTTTATCTATCAAAATTAGAACCAATAGTTTCAGTTCCAGGATTTAATGGTAAAATCCGATAAAGCTCTTGGCGTACCTAATATGTATATTGCTTATCACTGTTAAAGTAAATATTTTTTATAAACGATTTTGCTCACATTTTATGAGCCTGAAAATTTCATGACAAGTTCGTACTCAAAGTCGATGGAGGGTTCGTCTAGGAACTGTGAACTATCGGGTTTGTGCATTTGACATCGTAACCAAGTTCTCCATTTACCGAACGTCCACCTACACATTAGAGCATATTTTTGTGAGCAAATGTGTACTCATACTTGTGAAGTAAAATATATACAGGAATATAAAAAGTTGCGCTCAACCAGGATCTGGTTCAAATGCGACGCAAAGAGAGCACTCAGAGCGCTCCAAAAATGTGTGAGGACATTGAAAGAATTCATTTTTCATCTTTAAAAGCTTCGCAGCGTGAGCAGCAGTTGATGAGATTGAGTTGAGTGTACGACCTACTCTAACAACATTTAAAATCGCCGATGTCAATTTCTGGAAGTGTTCACATTGGCTTAACCTATTTTACGATAGTTTTCATCTATCCTTCGATCGCTTCGCGTTGAAATGCTTCATGAGAAATTTGAGGTTTTCGCATAAACAGCTTCTCCCATTAGTGTCAGTAGTTGTAATGCATCATTTATATATCAATATTTAGACTAGTATGTATTAATTTGAAATATTATTACTAATATGTAATAATTTGAAATATAATTACTAACATGTAATAATATGAAATATTATTACTAATATGTAATAATATGAAATGTTATTACTAACATGCAATAATATGATATATTATTACTAATGTGTAATAATATGAAATATTATTACTAACATGTAATTATATTTCGACATTGAAATTTCCTAAATGGAACGGACTCTAATAATAAACACAACTAAATGAGTTTAAAATTACCGATTCGAAAATTAGATGACCATGCTTTCAGCGGTGAATCTCTATATACATCACTCGCTATCACATACACGGGCAGTGTCAAGTTTCTACAAGAAAACGATTTTCGAACTTAGATGCCGCTGTAAGACTTCCATCAAAGTTTGCCAGGCTTAATCTCCTCGCGCAGAACTGATCTTAAACCACAGGTTTTCAGATCATTCAATTTCCCGGTGAGCTCAGGCCGGCCAACCGTGAGGCTCGAGGGAAAGAACATCTCTCTTGGCTACGTCATGAAAATCGAACAAGTTTTACGTCTCTTTCGGTTTGGGCTGACAATTTCTGAGGTTTATGAGGGGAAATAAAGTTCATTACTTTGATATTTATCATTCTGTTGTTTAGTTTCATGAATCAGGTAAAAAAAATATGAGCAGGAATTTATCACACGAACTGAAGCTTCATGAAACTTTCGAGGTCTTTTTCTCGTTTAATGACTACGTAGCGGAAGTACAACTGAGCTGATGTTAATTTCGTGAATCCAAGAAGCGGATTGATGATCAAACAACTTTTATTTGGTGAGATTATAGGTACCTATGACAAGTGTATTTAGTTTCAGAGCGATACAATAGCCTATGTCCAATCCCATATGTGATAACTTTCAAGACGATAACAAAGCTAAAATATATAACCTAGACAAAAGGGTGCCATGACACTCTAGATATGATACACCACCCGAGTGAGACAGCCGTTGTCACTTAGAAACACTGGTATTCTTCATTTATTCTTCGCAAAGTAAGTTTTTTGGTTTAAATCCTTTTTATTTTCTTCGCGCAACCGTGAAAGCGTCCTGTTCCCTTCCGTCTAGCAGCCGACACTTCCCTCTGTTCCAGTTATCAGCATCCCGGTGCGGTCGCTCCTTTTAAAGATACCCTCCACTTTCTTTCACCCCTGGAACAAACGTTGCGCTTGTGTCCGGTAAAGGCAAAACATTTGGAAACCACTCGCTCTGACGATCCAAATAAATTATTGTTCACTCATGTAAGCTCGGAAGAATTTGTATTTACCGCAATTATTATACAGTGTGGAATTTTCGAATCTGAGCTTGCAACTCTTAAATAATTCAGATGATTACCAATATGATGTTATATGTTAAATAATTCTGATGATTACCAATATGATGTTATATGTTAAATAATTCTGATGATTACCAATATGATGTTATATGTTAAATAATTCTGATGATTACCAATATGATGTTATATGTTAAATAATTTTGATGATTACCAATATGATGTTATGTGTTAAATAATTCTGATGATTATCAATATGATGTTATATGTTAAATAATTCTGATGATTACCAATATGATATTATATGTTAAATAATTCAGATGATTACCAATATGATGTTATATGTTAAATAATTCAGATGATTACCAATATGATGTTTTATGTTAAATAATTCTGATGATTACCAATATGATGTTATATGTTAAATAATTCTGATGATTACCAATATGATGTTATATGTTAAATAATTCTGATGATTACCAATATGATGTTATATGTTAAATAATTCTGGAGATTACCAATATGATGTTATATGTTAAATTATTCTGATGATTACCAATATGATGTTATATGTTAAATAGTTCTGGCGATTACCAATATGATGTTATATGTTAAATAATTTTGATGATTACCAATATGATGTTATATGTTAAATAATTCTGATGATTACCAATATGATGTTATATGTTAAATAATTTTGATGATTACCAATATGATGTTATATGTTAAATAATTCTGATGATTACCAATATGATGTAATATGTTAAATAATTCTGATGATTACCAATATGATGTTATATGTTAAATAATTCTGATGATTACCATGACTCCATCAGGTTAAGGCTATTTCCTAGATCATAGCAGGGGAGAAGAGACGTTATTTCCCCGAGGACACAGCGTTATGTTGTCTGGGATTTTGTTTCTTAAGTCGCTGGCTCGAAAAAGTCACAAGAACTGCCCATTTGAGACACACGCGGTCTGAACAAACTCCGTTGGTCATTACGCGTCGCACACCTCAGTAATGAAGCATTCAAAGGTCCCTCTTGCAGCATTCCAGCTCAGCAAGCCGAGCTCATATAGGCTCTACCCTGAGACTCAAGCCACACTGATACTGTGTCCGGTAAAAGCGATGTACTTTGCTTACTTCCCCAGACAACCTGCCTCTGTAAATCCATGGCATAAAAATCTCACCTGTAAGGAAATTAAACTGATTTTTTCTAGCCCTGCCTGTGAGATATTGTGGTCTTTTTGTTCGATTTGAATTCTGATTCGGTATCAACGCTAGTTTCAATATGGTGTGGAATTTTAGTTGCTAAAATTTGGAAAAATTATTTTCAAAAATATATAACGATTAAAAATAATAAATTAGGCAAAAAATTGCTTGGTATACGATCGTTATTGCTATAATGGGTGAAATGTTTCTGGTCATTTTTTACTAAGACGAAGAGACGTGCCGCGAGAAGTCTTGACTTTAAATGTCATTGATGAAAATAATGCAAAATTTTTTACCGAGAAAACTTTCCCTCCTCTAGCTTCCACACGACGTAGTTCACTAAGGTAATCCATTTTTTCGCGGACAATTAACAGAGTTCTTCGACGTAAAAATATCAAATTGGAAATTTTACGTTTTCCAGGTCTCCTTCGCCGGTGCCCTGCTACACCATGGACGCAGATGAATACCGCAAACGAGGTGAGGCTTTACAATTTGGAAAGATAATCGTGTAAATTTATCAGTTTTATTTGATGGTTGCGAAACCAAGTGAAACTGATTCTCTGCGTTGGTCGATGTCAATTGTCTCACTTGTGCATGAAGGAAATACAAAACAGGTTAATTAAATTTTTATGGAAGCTCTCTTCAATCAAATTTGATCGAGTAAGGCTGTATAAGAACCCAATCATTCGTTTTCCATTTGCCTTGAAAGAGGTTTGTCATTCGTTAAGATCATGCATGGTTGTTAAAATTTTGATGCCAATGCATTGATATACCGTCCTGACTTGGACATAATTCGCTCAGTTTCTGGAGTAGCAAAGTTCTTAAAATGAGGAATACTTGAATTTTTCGTATCTTCAGAGCCTTCATATTAATCAGAAATACTCAGAGCATGCAAACATGCACGAACAAAATTAGCGTTAACAGTGCATACCATAAACCTATATTTATGTAATCTCATAGACAGTGAAAGGGAAATTATTTTTGAACAGAAAACGTCCATCGTATTCAAGCGTATTTTTTTAACTAAAGTTAATTTTTCCAATTTGAAAAAAGTACTACATATGGGAATAAAGAAAAAGAACAGAACTACTGCATGATCAGTACACTGCCAGAAAAGGCAGAAAAATCTTCTTTCTTTCTATTTCAAAATGAAAAGAATGTTACGCAATGTTACTCACATACTGCTAGCAATGTCCGACGTAAGCCATTTAGACACATTTCATACATAACAGTGTGCGTTTTTCTTCCCTATTCTTTTCAAGAAACCAATTTTCTGCAAACGTAGCGCTTGAAGCATTGTGATCACCGTATCATCCTTAATAGTACCGTTTAAGCAAAGAGAAAAATGCATTTCATCTACAGGCATTTTAGAAAACTACCAAATAGCATCAAACTACTTTTCCAACTCTAGTGTACCCATAGTTTATAAATTGAAACTAACTTTGGAATTTTACTACTCATTATCCTCTGTGACCTTATATCACTTTGATGTCGCATCGTCTGATCAAAATTCCGAAAGTTCCATTTTCACACAAAGCTTTTCTAGTTTCGTTAGGAGAACCCATTTTTCTTCTCGAGAAGTCGTCTATCATCATTTTGTGTGCCTCACCAGCCGCCCTCCCGCAGCCGCCGCAATCAACAAGTGTGCCAGCAATCTCTCCAAACACTCCGGGCCACGAGTCATTTGTTCGGCCTATTACTTTCTTGATTAAAAGGTTATTCTGCCGAACGAGCGGCTGCAGAACTGTCATTCATCAAAATTTCTGCGCCCCCAAAGGTGCCTCAAAGATTTTTCATTTGCTCAACTCACTGGCGACAGCAAATCACGCTCTGATTTTCACTGAGTTCCAAAAATGTGATGAAAGAAACTCTGTGGAATCTTTTCGAACTCTGCCAAAAACTTTTCCAGCATTTTGTTCACATAAAAATTTTCACTTGCATGCTGGTGGTAATGAATCAATACGTGGCTGCCAAATGTATCATTTTAAATAAAATTTACACATATTTCGCAATTTTTTAAATGTTATTACATCATAAATTTATAATTCAATTTCAAGATGACATAGTTCGGTTAAATTATCTTATGTTAATTGGATAAAGATTAATTTGACCAAATAAAATTCCAATTGTTAAATTTAAAATAGTAATGAACTGGCGTTCAAATTAGAGAGAAGGTTGATACATAAGGTTACGATACAAGCTCGATTCCAAGCCAGGTAATATTGTTCCAGATGAAAGGATAAATTTGCGTTAAATACACCTGAGCCGTGGCTCAAAACTACTTACAGATGCTCTTTGGGTAAATTATAAAGCTCTGGCATGAAACATGAAAGTTTTTGACTTGTTACCTAAAAAACAGAATGACTCAAAATTATTAAGAAAGAGACAAATAAAATTACCACTTCCCATGTTTGGTGATGTGAAACTTCATGAATACTTCCCGAAACTTTTGCAGACCGATAAAAAAGGAAAAAACGAGTGTTTATCCGAAAGAATTGTCCAGTCGATAATCTTGAGCCATGACAATTAAGGTTAACTTCCGTTAATGCAATCAACCACCAGTCTGGAGCAGGCAGCTTGCTGTAGAGAGGTGGACTTGTGGCCCTAACGTGATGGTGGCGGAACAGGACACTTCTGTATTTTCTCGAGTGTCTCGAGACTCAATTTGCAGTTCCCTTCATTTCGCTGTTGTGTTTTTCCTTGGCCGAGTCGAAGTCAAAATAGGGTAAGAAGGTAGGGAAAATTCGGAGATGAGGTATACTGGGGAATTTTTTCGTAAATGTTCAGCTTGAGAATGATGTATCATAGAAACGTCAAATTTTATTGACTGAGTGTGCTGTGGAATTTTATGAATTTATCGCGTTTTAGTAAAAATGACCAGCAATTGTCTTTGTATTTCATCACATAGCTGGAACAGTTTCGTGAAAAATAGAGAAATTAGGAAAGGAAATTGCTGATCGTTTTTACTCAAGCGCAGTGGATCCATAAAATTCTATCACTGTCAGTCTATACAATGAGACGTTTATATGATACTAACATCATCCTCGAAAAAAATCAATAAATTATATATTATTATAATTAATTATTTACGAAAAATTTTCCCAGTATACCATCGTCTCCGATTTTTCCCACTACACCTCCACCTCCAAACTGATTGCTGATATTTTCTAGTTGTCCATGTTGAACAAGTGTTACTCAATTGTGCGAGTCGATATAAAAATTGTTCTTGAATTCACAAGTATTCTCATGCATGAGTAAGCCTTGAATCGAGATCCCAATTTGTAGGCCTTTCATCACACAGCAAATGTGGAAGAAGCTTGGAAATATCATGAAACATTTTGCATTGATAAGCGTTAACACTTTGACTGCCACGTGCTCCACCTGTGGTACACGGAGGTAATTTTCATTGTGCTGCTAGCCGACCAGTAGTCGCAAACTCAATTTTCATAAATATTTTATCAAAGCTAAATGAAGGCACGATCCAATTCATGCTTGGTAGTTTCCAAATAGCTTACTACAATTGACTTTAAATTTGAGTTTGGTGCTGAACTTAATATTTAGTTGCCGCAGTCAAAATGTTAAACGATATAAAAACACCTCTACGACTGGTCGAAGATTAATTTAAAGTTCAGGGACAAAACTTTTGGAATGGATACCACAAAGAACTTAGTATCAGAGAATAATACGTTGACTGCGATGGGTTAAAATGAAGTTCAACATCCAACTCAAATTTAAGGTAAAAAGTTGTTAGCAATTTTATAAATAACAAACATTAACTGGGTCTGTTAAATACCATCAATTCTAAAAGATTGTTGAAACTTTTTCGAACCACCCATCGATGGGTCGTATCGCAGCAAGAAAAACTTAAGAACGATCCATCGATGGGTCGTATCACAAGCAACGTGTTAAGTAAAAATCCTGACGCCAGGCTACGAGATGGTGGAGTACATCGCTGACTACTTGGAGAACATCCGAGACCGCCGAGTTTTCCCAGACGTCAAGCCCGGGTACATGCGAGAACTCATCCCGAGCGAGGCCCCGGAGCACTCCGAGCCTTGGGACAACATCTTCAAGGATGTGGAGAGGGTCATCATGCCGGGGGTAAGTCAGGCATCTAACATGATAGAAATTTAATTGATGTCCCTCTTGTTTAAAAGTTGCTTGGCTCTGATGACATCACTTGGGAAGGAATTTATGGGATTTTCCTGAGCATGTTCGAAAGTCCTTCGGTTTTTATGTCACGTGGTGAAAATTTAATTGAAATTCCTGCGCTTGGTCGAAAGTTCCTAGGCTCTAATAATGACACTGCGGAGGGGATATACGGGATATTCCTGAGCAGGTTCAATAGTCCCTCGCTTCTGATAATTTCACTTGGGAAAGGGTTGACGCGATTTTTCCAGAATGTTGAGAGGTCGTGTCGAGGGCTTGTCCCGAAATGATGAGTAGTGTAAATGTATTACGAGCCTATTTCCTGGACTGTTGAATATTCGAAGCTGAAACGTATCACCCTCTAAACAGCAACCTAAATATAATTTTTATGGAACAAAATGACTTGTGAAATATGCAGTTTCGCCATAGTAAGCCGACCATGATCCGTTCTAGATCATGATAGTGCCTGATCATACACTTTCACAGGCTTTTCTTTAGATTTCATATGAGAGTTATTTACCAACGAATGTTAAATTCCCTACGTCTCCCGGCCCCATAAAATATACTGAGGTCTTTTTCTGTCCTGAGTGGAGCATGAACTCGCATTTTCAGAGGCGTTTCTATAGGTCACACTAAATAATCGGATAAATTTAGGATTGAATATCGTACCCGTTCCCCTCAGGTGACACATTGGCAGAGTCCCCACATGCACGCGTACTTCCCAGCCCTGACTTCGTACCCGTCGCTGTTGGGCGACATGCTGGCTGACGCCATTAACTGTCTCGGCTTCACGTGGGTGAGTGCTGGGTGGGAACGAGAACAAATGTTTTGATAAATTGGGGTTTTGACGTGGGTGAGTAAATGCTCGGTGGGGCCGACATCAAAAGCTGTTGATAATTTTACAAATTAGCCTTTTCTACCACTAAAACTTTCGAATTTGACCTTAATAAATTAAAACAGGTCATTATGACCACGCCGCATCTGGCAACCTGCAGGTGGCTTGAAAAATGACACTTACTTGAATGTTTATACCTGCATTGTTCACTAAAATTGTTCGTTCAAACCTGATTTAGGCTTGATATGGTGACGCTGTAATCAGTATGGAGAAATTCATGTTATCTTTCTGGAAAACATTTATGGTCCCTCTTATTCAACCAATTTCTTTGCAATGTGGTCAATTATTTTGCATGAACTTAATCTACGAACCATTCTTCTATGGTTTAAGTCATTTATTCACCTGAATTTTTATTATCTTTTTAAACATAGATCTGAACAAACCTGAAGAACCCGTTGTGAAGTTGGATATTTACATACCTCATGAGCATTAAGAGACCCCCTGAATACCCTGATTACACAGGCCTCGTCCCCGGCCGTCACGGAGCTGGAGATGATCGTCATGGACTGGCTTGGGAAGATGATCAACTTGCCTGAGGAGTTCCTGCACTCAGCGCCTGGCGACGGAGGGGGAGTCATCCAGGTCAGGCCTAGTGACGAGTCGACTCACCTCAACTTAGCCTCACATCTGCACGCCAAAAAAATAAATGCTTTATTCCAATCAATCAAGCATGCCATATATCTTAAACATTGGGTTTTCAAATGCCTTGTAACTGACACGAGGACGCTACGACAGTTACCCCCGGTTCCGACACCAGAGTAGAGTGGAGAATTGAGCATGAGACATTGTAATGGGGAAAATTTTGAGTCTTGGTTAGATCCGGTATTAGAAGCAAAAGATTATCGATTTTGCAAAGAGTCGTGCTGTGTCAAGCGTTTTTTTATATCAGCCGAGTGACTTTTAAAATAATATCGGAAACAAACTTATGATGACTTACGAATTTGAGAAATTAGCACGCCATGTAATTTTTGCGGATGAGAAATGTAAATTTATTAACTTGTTCTTTTTATGTATTTTTCTGTCAAACTTTCTTTGAATGAAATGCATCATCGAACCCATATAGAACCATATATTTCGAAGCTAGAAAAAGAATGATAATTTGCTATTTCATAATGGCAGGCAGTACATGGCTTAACTTCACTAAGCGTGTGGAGTGTACTTTTTACGTTGCATAATACACACTCTGAAAGAAAAATCAATGTTAAATTTTTCCGCTCAGAGAATAGAGCATCCATCATTCTGTCTGCTGCACTTATGATTTTTCATAGTAGAAAACAACAGCTATTTCCAAATTTAAAAGTATATTATTTTATTGAAAAGAACGACATTTTCAAAATAATTTATTTCTGTTAATCAATATCTTCTGTCCGTTGATTTAATTCGATGTCATTGAGAACAGCGGCATCCTCGACATCAAAACCTTTTGCACTGTAATATTTGCTGATTTTAATTCGATTTTTCTTAAAAGAGAAACATCCCCGACATCAATACTTTTTTTTAGAGTAAAATTCGTTGAATTCTACTGAGCAGACGACAGCGTCGGAGGCGACGTTCGTGTCGCTGCTGGCGGCGCGCACGGAGGCCATCCAGCGCTACCAGAAGGAGTTCCCAGACCTCGACGACGCCGAGATCAACTCGCGTCTGGTTGCCTATTGCTCTGATCAGGTTTGGTGCTCGTGCTGAAGCCTGATTACTGCTATGTGCGAGAACGTAGTCATCTATTATATGACACAGGGTGTCCACAAAAAATGTATCCACTTATCGATTTATGCATGCATGATACCGGAACCATACAACACTTTAATTCTGATATATGATACCGGTATCATATATACATACATCGGTCAGTGGATACTTTTTTGTGGACACTGTGTATAACAATACACAGTTGTTGCTTGGTTGGTCGGTCCGTGTGTCTGTGTCTCTGTGACACTCTCAAGAATACTTAATGACCGTATCTGTGATACGAGCTTCACCAGTGCACAAGTACAAGAGTATTTTAATCGCGGGTACAATTAAGACGGATTAATTTGTTTGCCATCGACATCTGAAAAGTTTTCTTAATTAAAATATCAAACCTCGTTATTTTTGACGTGCCGTGTACACTTATTGTTAGTATGTTTGCTAGGCTCGTCTTGTGCAATAGACTTACAATGGCTTCGGTGTACAGCGAATGTGTTTTGAAACTGGACGCTCGCGCAGTACAGGCTCTTGTATTGGAAAGTATTGTTCATAGAATTTGAAGGATTGTTTCAGAAAAGTAAGCTGCTCGACTGTTGCTCTTCGTTGGATCTTTAATCAGTCGATCAAAATTAGAAAAAGCATGCACTCATAACTTAAGGTTGACACTCAAATCTCAACTTCTCTTCATTTCCTAAGCAATGATTCCCACATTTAGTCCGGGATCTTAAAATGCATTGTATAGAGAAGCACTAAAAACCCTTCGAAACCTCGAGTTGTAGCACATAAACTCATAGATACTAATTATTTCGTAACCTAAGCAATGATTCGCAAATTTATTCTAGAATCTAAAAATGCGTTATATGGAGAAACAGTAAAAGTTCTACAAAACCGAGAGTTGTAGCCATGGTAGAGGAAACAAGGTAGGGTCATTTCTATGGGGGAAAATACATTTCTTCTGGTTCGGCTAGCCAATAGAAAGGTTTTGTTTCAAAAAAAAATTTTTGACGTCACCAAAACGCCGTGACGTTAGGCCAGTAGTGGAGACGGATTTGGGAGTAGCAGTGCTACCAGATGCAATATGAGCGCTGCCATTGGTTCGTTGCTGTGACGTCAGCAAACCCACACAGTCGACGAAAAAAAGACTAGTATGACCCTACCTTGTTTCCTCTACCGTGGTTGTAGCACATAAACTCATAGATACTCATTATTCCGTAACCTGGATACGCTACTCCAAGAACAGATTTTGTTGGTCATTTTGTACTTCTTTCGTCTCAGGCGCACTCGTCCGTGGAGAAGGCAGGTCTCATCGGCCTGGTCAAAATGCGCTACATCGACAGCGACGAGAAGCTGAGCATGCGCGGAGACGAGCTCGTGTCCGCCATCGCAAGTGACAGAGAAAAGGGACTCATTCCTTTCTTTGTGAGTTATTATTTTAACACGTTACCTGCGTTTTCGTTGTTGTTACGGTTGGTTCGGTGAGGTTGGAAGTAGCGGAATTGAAAAACCTTCTTTGCTGCTTGATTACATTTGTATCCCTTCAAAGAAGTAGGGAAAAATATGATTGCACGAGAACAGTTTAACTTGTGCACCATAATCTTACTTAAATTAAGGTACTGAAACAATCAAAAAAATTTTCTTACCTAGTGGTACACCTACAGTATATACCAATACGCCGTCAACGCGTTAAGATTGAGGGAAATGAAACGTTACGGGAGTAATTGAGGTACGACGAAACAAATCACTGCATGGCGGTCGATTCGGCATCTTTCGAAATCCGCCCGAACTAGAGACAGTTTCTGTAAATTTTGTTCGTAGAAATGAAATTGTTTGTTTGACAATTCTTCTATGGTTTAACAAAAATATTCAAGAAAACGCTAATGAAAATCTGTTCTGAATATCACGTGATAATTAACTCGTTTTTTTTTGGGGGGGGGGGACAGCAATTCAAAGAAAAGTTTAAAATTTTCCGATGGTACACATAGCAGGGAGTAAAAACTTCGAATTTTGTTTCTTCAGCTACTTGCGCTCGAAGAGTTTCCTCGCTAAAATATCAGCCACATTTTCATTACAATTTAGCGGTCATTGGTCTTTCTGATGGGAAGGAAGTTTCCTTCCCTGGCGCAACGAAAGGAACAAGTAGAGGTACAGAGCAGGGTGTTGGTCCAGAAAGTATTTGACCCAAGGCGCAGCATTTGACAGAGACGTCGCAGCTGACACTGAACTGCCATCGCCTCCCGCTGGTGCGGCCTCGACCTTACGCTCCCTCCCTCGCCTCTGGGTCGAACTGGGGAAATTTTAGAGTTTGTGACGACGCGATGTTGCTATTTCTTGACCAATTTTGGGGAAATTTGTTTTTAACATAATCACTTGCTTCTAACAGCAGGGTAAACTTGTTTTTAACAACAGGGTAAACTCGTTTTTAACAGCATTACTTGTTTTTAACAGCAGGGTAAAGTTCTTTTTAACAATAGCACTTGTTTTTACAGTATCACTCGTTTTTAACCGCAGGACAAACTTGTTTTTAACAGTATCACTAGTTTTCAACAGCAGGATAAACTTGTTTTTAACAGTATCACTAGTTTATAACAGCAGGGTAACCTTGTTTTTAACAGTAGGGTAACCTTGTTTTTAACAACATCATATGTTTCAATAGAATGTTGAACTTGTTTTTAACGGCATGGTAGAGCTTAATGAGTACACTTCTATTTGCCTTTAATGCTCGATGATACTCGGAGGCATCAAAATGATGACAGCAGAAGTTCGCTGTTACCAACTGTGTGTAGTAGTATGTCTAAAAACTTGCGAAACAGTTCGCACTAACATCGCACGCTATGTCAATGCAGTCTTGACTACACGATATGACTGCAGAAGATTACGTGTGTTTATTGCACCTTATCTCAAGGTATTCCATAGTTAAGATAACGATATTTTATTGTTCAATTCAAGATGTAGAGTAACTTGAGAAATCTAATTGCTTACCTTATGAAATTTTATTGTTCACGTTAGATTGTTCCATTGTTTGGCTCTATTAATTTTTGAACTCAGGCAATTTCATTTACTAACCTTCAAAATAATACGGTTTCCAATAATACTGTTGAGTGGTCTAGCTTCACTTCTATGAGAATTAATACTTTTACTTGTCCTTTGTGATATGCTTCATTTTAAAACTAAGGTATCCCTGTGTTAAATTTTTTCGTACAAGTAATAGTGGTCTCTGTTTCATTTTGAAACTAAGGTATTTTCTGGTAAATTTATTCGTACAAGTAATTATTTTTAATTATTCAATAACTCCTCTGCCCCCCGTCAGCTGTGCGCTACCCTCGGCACCACAGGCGCCTGTTCCTTCGACCACCTGCAGGAGCTGGGGCCGATCTGTGAGTAGTTCTTCTTTCAAATTTGGCTCCGTACTTTTTCCTGAACGCCGCAATTTTGACCGGAACTCCTTTGTTTTCGCCGCCCAGGTACACCTTCTGCACAGAACGGCTAAATTAAAAGATGCCTCGTCAAAAACATTTGACAGATATGTAGTTTTGTGGGTTACCGAGCTTCCTTTACGATGAATTGTCATCCTACTTTACGACACACTGTCCATTAAAATGCAGTAGGTTGAAGATACATGACCTTAAAAACAAAGTCATCCAGAAACGTTCCTTACACGATTTTTTCTAATTAAAATTAACCGTTTCAGATGAGCGTTCATTACCACCGAGTACACGCTATTATTTTCGTGCTAATGCAAATTCAGCTGACCTAGTAAGAATATCACAGCAAACTTTCTCTATGATCAGATTTGTCTGCTTCTGCTGCTCTGGTTACGAATATTTACTTGATCCTAGAGTCCCATAGGTTCGCCATTTCCTCTTTTGGCGGGACTATCTTGTTGAATTCGTTGTTCATTGATTGACTGAGATAGCCTCAATTTGCTACAAAAAACGAAACAGAGAATCGGTCCTAATCTAATTCCATCGTTTGACAGGCGAGAAGGAGGACATTTGGATGCATGTGGACGCAGCCTACGCAGGGGCAGCGTTCATCTGCCCTGAGTTCCGATCGTTCATGGACGGCGTCGAGTACGCCAAGTCGTTCGCATTCAACGCCTCCAAGTGGCTCCTGGTGCACTTCGACTGTACCTGCATGTGGTGAGTTAAACCTGCGCACTCTGTGAGGCATATCTACGCACTCTGTGAGTCACATCTGCGCACTCTGTGAGTCACATCTACGCACTCTGTGAGTCACATCTGTGCACTCTGTGAGTCACATCTGCGCACTCTGTGAGTCACATCTGCGCACTCTGTGAGTCACATCTACGCACTCTGTGAGTCACATCTGCGCACTCTGTGAGTCACATCTGCGCACTC
>JACJUY010000110.1:26429-41048 GCA_014220935.1 Platorchestia sp. MABIK | reverse complement strand
GCACTCTGTGAGTCACATCTGCGCACTCTGTGAGTCACATCTGTGCATGATGTGAGTCACATCTGCGCACTCTGTGGCTCTTGGTACTCGCATGCTAAAGGCAACGTCCTCTTCAGAGCGCTACCATGTCGCGAAAATATAGTCACACTGGTGAATTCGGCTCTCTGTTTTCGATACTAGGTCTCGGCCTCTTGGCTTAGCTTCTTGCAGTTGTGATTATGAGTGTGGCAAAAACTTTCACGACGCGAGCAGCTGGAAAATTTTCATTACAGGAATATTTTTTTATTATGTTTATACATTTAAAAATACTTAAATTGCTTTTAGCACTTAAATTCGTTTTTTTGGCATCAAAATCTTAAGATATACTTCAGTTCTGTTCAAGACTATAACGCTCTCATTGGATACTAATTTGCATCAGTCCTTATTTAGTTCTGCAATGGATAAATACAAGGATTTAAAAGCAAATGATTTAGTTGTTTAACTGTTTTTTTCCAAATTTCTATTAATCAGAATTATAACATGAAGCAGTTTGCAATTTTGTTTCATTTTGAAATGAGTCATTCGATTGTCATTCTATGATCATAATTGATAAAGAGATTGTTCAGGAAGAGAAGAGTTCTTTTCATCGAAGCTACTTTCAGGGTGAAAAACAGCGGATCTCTTCATCGCACCTTCAACGTCGATCCAATTTATCTCCAGCACGAGAATACCGGTAAGAAAGTTTCATCATTCCAAATTACTATATCCTAAATCTCTACTGAAATAGCGCCTTCTTTGCAGTACTGAACGTCGATATATGAACAAATGTATGAAATACTAGACTGAGAGGGTTGGGAATTAAGTATTTCTTGTTTTTCTAACCGTGCCATCGCAAAGTTATTCGTCTGATTAACGTCTAGATGAAGGAATAATGAGTCAGCAACCTAATTTTTTTGCATCGCATGAGGTTTCAGAATTGTTTCGCCTTTCATCTTTAATTGCCTATTCATGTTTTTATTTTCTTCTGCCACAGGTCTCGCCATTGACTACATGGTAAGTTCAGGGCTTTTGACGGGCGTTTGAATATAATTTCCACCTTTGACTGAAGTAAAAGGATAAATATTTCACTGTAAAATTCACATTTCATGAAAATTTGAATGTTGTTATCTATTATATTTAGATATGTATGAAAAAAATGTAAAACTGGGAATTTTCTCCCGATTTCTGAATAAAGCTTTAATGAAGTAGAATTCACTCAACCACACAACCACAAAACTATGTTACATGAGTCTTCCTAATTATCATTTAAAACCAAAGTTCTTGGTGTGTAAAGCAGCTTCACAGATCTTATTCCCGCCGCAAAATACGAGAACTACAGCTCGTTCTTGCACACCTTTGTGCCTTTGTTTTAGTTTCTTATAGAAACTTTTGTTCTATATTGACGCATCGCTCCATCAGAGCGCTCTTCACATCACGTTTTTTATTGTAGAAATATCCGGCAGTTCTTGCGCCAATCCTTCTCCCGTTTGTTGCTGATCTCTTAATTAAAGCTCTATTGAACCATTTCACTTTACAGTACATCGTAGGAGTCTCAAATCAACACCTTGGTCATTCTTCCTGGTGAAGATGATGCCCTATATATCCCGGGGCATATTTATTCCCCAAATGTATTCATGAGCATATTCATTATCCTGGGTTTATTCACCAAATTCCCTAAATGTATTCTTGAGCATTATCTCCAAGGGTATATCCTTGGACATTATCCCTATATTTCTTCTTGAGCATTTTCCCAAAATGAATTCTTGGGCACTCTCCTTAAATTTATTACTGGGCATTACCCCAAATGAATTCTTGGGTACTATCCCCAAATAAATTACTGGGCAGTATTCCCAAGTATATCACTGGACCTTATTCTGAAATTTGGCCCCGTCGTCGAGAAAGTGAACAAGAAAATCCGGACATTTGGTTTTGCTCCCTTCATTTTTATTCTCATTCTAAAGCTTCTCAGTCACCCAACTTATGTGCACGAAAAGAACTTACTGTCATCAGAGTTAAAGAATCTTTACAACTAACTCTTGTGAGCTTTCGTTAAGTAAACTGTTACTTTAAGGATAACCAACGAGCTTCAAATTATATGCCCAAGATATTCCTTGAAATACAATGGCTTTTGTACATATAAAACCTTAAGATTTGAAATAGTGCTACGTAGTTCTACAAAAACCCTCTGATTGGAAATGCATATTTTGTGCTCCGTTGTTCTACAAAATAAAGTTCATTTCGAGTAAAGAGTGTTGTTTTCGGTTGCTGTTCGTAGCACTGGCAGATCGGACTGAGCAAGCGCTTTAGGTCGCTCAAGGTTTGGTTTGTGCTGCGCAACTACGGCGTGGTCGGACTCCAGCGCCACATCAGGGAGGTGTGTGGCTAGTAAATAATAATTTATGTTTTGAAAATATGAATTTGATGTACAATAATCCATGATTCTACTATCATATGCATGCGTAGGACTAGAATATTAGAATAATGTGGTGCATGTATGGAGGTTAAAACAGAATTAAAGTTGTATCTACATACGTGACTAAAATAACTGCTGAATTGCTCCCCACAACATTAACTTAGTGAAGTTAAAGAAAGCTCTCGTATGTAACTCAACTCATCTGTTTTTCAGTTGGAGTGAACACCCAAGTTCACTTTCCAACAAGTGAATTTTTTAAAACATTTCGTTCTGTGTTGGTAGAGTGTGCGGATGGCAGCGAAGTTCGAGGCATTCGTGCGGTCAGATCCGCGTTTCGAGGTGCCGTTCCAGCGCCACATGGGCATGGTGGTCTTCCGCCTCAGCGGCGAGAACGAACTCACGGAGAAACTACTCAAAAAGCTCAACTCGTCTGGGCAGCTTCACTGTGTGCCCGCTAGCTTGAAAGGCACCTACGTTATCAGGTAGTGTCTCAAATCCTAAAATATAAATTAAGTAGTATGAAGTGTCCACGACTGCTAAATTAGAATTTCTAAGATACCTTAGACAAACAACACGAAACACCGTTCAAAACTTGTGTTACTATTTGAACTCTGAATTATCCTCACCGTGAATGTCCACTTCCCTATGAAGATCAAGGATTTTTAATGAACTACCTTCATGGAATTTCCCAGTGTACGTCCTGTTGAGTGAGGTTTTAAAACACCGTTGACGCAACTCTAGGCTGGTCTGGTAGAAAAGAATGGCTCTGCCATGATTCCAATCATAACTTTGGAAGCTGAGAAAGACCAGAACAATTCAAGACTTCCGTGAAGAGGTCTCGTGAAAATGAAATTGCAGTGTTAATTATAGAACATATCGAACCAAATGGAGATGCCACCCAGAGTCAACTTTACTATTTTCAACTGACGTTTAATTATGCCTTGCACTATTCACTCACAGTGAGTGAAAAAGGTTCAAATTCGTATCTTTTCAGAACAATAGGAATAACTAAGTTTCGTAAGTACGAATAAATGGAACGGTATTCCTTACTCTAATCCCGGTTGCTATCCCATTGCCCAATAATTAAATCCCAAAATGCCTTGAAATGTTTATTGGTCAAGTCTGTAAGGTTTTGCAGTGACTATTGCTGACATCTTTAGGGCTTTGACGCACAGTTATCCTGATTTAATTATGCATTTAGTTATACTGAATACTTCTGAGGAGACCCTGATTATTTTCCTGAGTTCAAGTGAACAATTCGTAAAGTTTTGTTTCCCATATGCATTTCCACTCTATTTAACTGGTAAGAATTTAAAATTAATATTTGCAGAAATCATAATGACAATTTAATATTATTTATTGTATACAAAATTCAGATGTTAGAAAATCAAACTCCACATTATTCAGTGAATGGAGATCGAGTAACTGTACCAATTAGCTGGAGGCCGTTAAACTCTAGCTGTCAATACACGAGACAATGTTTTTCACTTACAGAATGGATTAATAATTAGTGAATCACAGTGAATATATCATAGTGCTCATAAATGTTTCGATGTGTTTTAATTTTTTGACAATATAATACTAGTTGTAAATAAAAAGTGGGCAACTATTGGCTTATTTTTTTCTCATCGAAAAGAGTAGTGTCAGATTTCCAACGTAAATTTATGTTTTCTTTCATTTTTGGATTAGATATTAGCTACTTCTATTCTGAAGAAAGGAATGAAGAGCGGCCTTAAATCAAGTAAATCAAGGTAAGCATAGCCTGCCTTCGAATTACACATTTTCTTATGCGAACCTAAGCCACGCGAAGAAAATTAGTCTGGATCGGAACCTACCCTACGCGGAAGAAAATTTATCCGAGTGGTTCCCCGTGATTTATAAATCGAGAAACTAATTAGTTCAGTAGGTGGGACTAATTTTTACCCATATTAGTTTAGGTTCGCTGAAAACCATGAACAACTCTAGAACCTCTAGCATTCTAAAACGAATTCGCACGTCAGATTCACGGTGACCTCCCCGCACACGACGGTCGAAGACCTGACCCGAGACTGGGCCCTCATCCGCCTGGTGGCCTCCGAGGTGCTCTCCAGCACCGCCTCCACCGAACACAAGGCGCGGGTGCCGCTCAAAGGTGACACTCAATCCCTGATCTATCCTTGTTTTATCGAGCATTGGTCATTATGGAATCTCGAGCAAAAGCAAGGATAGTATAAGGTCATAAGCAAGGATAAACCAGAGACTGGTATGTACTTGTCGCGTCATAGCCGTGTGTGTAGCGGACCTGACTCCGTGCGGGGAGACCCGGGTTCGAGTCTCGGCGCTGTTGGCGATTTTCTCTGTTGGGTATAGGAGAAAAATTCTAAGCACAATACCCCACTCGACCCAGGTGTCTGAAATGGGTACCGGTCTTCGACAGGGGGAAAGCGTCATGGCGTCCTGGTGTTAGTTATAAGCCATTTGAAAAACCAATGTAAAAGGTGATATGTATCATGCTTCATTGGAAATAAAGCATCCGTAGATGCCGATTTTTGTTTGTTTTCCCGAGCAATGGTCATTATGGACCAGCAATGGCTGGTCTATTTTTGCTTTCTCGAGCATAAGCCAACTTGGATTCCCTGAGTTGATCAATAGCTTTCTTATCCTTGCTTTATCAAGCATTGGCCATGATGGATGTTACATCGAAATAAGCCGTTGTTGCTTAATTACAATTTAGTGTGTGAATATTTTGGTTCACTGCAATCTTCAGTAAAAATACGTTGCTTGATTTTCCTAAGCTGTTTTCTCCTACTGCTCGTAGTTATGAGAAATATTTCTTTCTACTACATATATTGACGGAATCTTTTTTCAGACACTCGGAAAAACCCGAACTTCGGCACCTCTCTCTTGCTGGCAAACTCTCCAATGTCGCCCAAGATCGTGAACGGTTCATTCGCTGCGATTTTTGACAACAACGATGTGCTCTACGAGTTTGCGAAGAAGCTGCAGCAACTGAAACTGGACGTCAAAGACTCTCCTGGCAAAGGTGTGATTTTTTCCATTTTTTATAAAAGAAACGTTCCTATCTCGGTCTATTCCGTGACGAAGAAAAAGTGAACTTGGCACTGCTTTTGTTCATGAGGCCTTTAAATAGGCTTCTTTCCCAACACGTGTACGGGTCACTACCTCCAATATTTTCACAAAAGCTATCGAACGTTACCCTTATATTTCCCCGTATTATAATATTGCAGCATACTCTCTAATTCAGAACTTCATTTTTACCGGTAAGGAGTTGTTGTAATTTCATTTGTAGGATGATTGAAAATGGTATTCCCTTGAACGTCTATTTTTCTACATTATTCCTTTGAACGTTTGTAGATGTAGCGTTGTGCTAGTCAGATTTGCATGCTTGTCTTCGTTTTCATTTGTAAAGTACTTATAGAAATATCATGTTGACTTTGAAGTAATGTCTGATTATTTGGATACTTCAGAATGTCCGGATTGATGTTGCACGAATAGCTATATTTTTAAAAGTTTTTGTTTCCGATTACGATCATATCAATAATTAATTTAGCTCCATCGAATCATACGTTTGGCTCCCGAAGATTTGAGTTGAATACGTGATCAATGTCATTTAAAGTTTCAGGACGAAAACAGTATCGAAGTTAGCTCAAAGCTGTGGCAAAGTCCTACAGTGAATGCATCGTAAAACATTGATGGAATTTTTCGTCACAAACTATTACTTAATAAAACTCAATCGATTTCAGCCAACATTTACAATCAGTCTCACTGCTTGAATGCCTCTTTGGTTCGAAATTTCTCAATCTTCGTTGATAGAAGCGTCACGAAAGTGCCTGTCCGGTCACAGATCGGTTAACCCATGACCTTTAATGAGCTCAGTGAGGAATTACTGCTTCACCCTCTAGATTTTCTCGATTTGTTTCCTGCTAATTGATTATTTAGGGGGCTATGGAGCTATTTGCGTGGTCTTAGATTGACATCAAGAGAACATGAAAACGGCTTGGATTTATTTTTTGCATCAAATCTGATGGTATTTAACACGCAGGACGTGCACGAATAATACGTCCATGGATGAAGCAAAGCACAAGGAAATAATTTTTTTCGTTTTATTGATGCAAAAGTTTCAAAAGGATAGGTTTTTCCTACCATAGTCTAAACCTTTAATTCGGAAATTACAATGCCATTATTTCAACTGGACTTAAAGAAAGTTTTGTTCTTTGCACGGTGTTTTGGCAACTTACGTAAACATTGTTAAGCAGAATTACTATCTAGATATTTAGTTTTAGTTTTGAAAAATAACGTACAGTTTATCTGTAAAAATCCTTTACGAAAAGTTCATGTTCTCCATTGCGTAACCAGGGTCAAACAAATCATAAAGAAGTAGCCCAATAAATTCCGAAATTGAATGAATTTCGACAATGGTTCATGAATTAATACACAGCCATTCGCAGCTAAATTACTAGGCATACAATAAACATACACATTTTATCTCAAATGGAAAGCTTGTGCGACAAGTCCTGCATGTAATGGATACCCAGTCTAACTTTTTCGCCGCCTTCATGCATGTTTTTCGCCGCCCAAGCAATTTAAGCAATTAAATCGCTTAGGCGGCGAAAAACGTGTGTGCATGAGGCGAAAAAGTTAGACTGGGTAGAACGGTCCTGCATTTGTCGTACGTCGCTATGTAGTGCTATGTTCAATGTGTATCGTAGATAATGTAAGTTTTCTTATGACACACATTGAATTATTTTTTACTTATGCATGAGTATTGATGTTTTTCTCGTTTGATAGTGGGCGTGCTATACAAATCGCTAGTGATCTTGTACGTGCTGCTGCGAGGCTCCGACCGTCGTGGCAGAGGTGAGAAAAGAAGGAAAAAGACAAACAGTTTATTTCCAATAAGAAGAGACGTTTGTCAACTTTCCATTGTTGTTGTTAGCATTACATGTTTGTCGAAAATGAATTTGTAGCGAGGTTTTCAGGCTTACTCTTCTGACTATTTCTATTAACTTTCATTTTCATAGGCCGAGATTTTTCACTTTGTACCAGAAAGACCGAGCTGACAGCCCTAATCCACACCAAGACTACTGCTGCTGCGAGCTAACGGTATTCTTGGCATCCAAAATTCCAAACTAACCTTGAGAACCGTTCCAGTGTCATATCTTTTTTTTCTTACAAGAAGTTTCAAGGCCCCATGAGAAACAGCCCCTAAATTAAAAATCTGTGACCACTCTAATGTATTATGCCATATATCGGACTGCAGTATTTTCTGCACAAGCGTTAATTTTGTGTGCTTAATTCAACGGAGAAAACGCCGCCATGTTGTGTTAAAATCTAGATATTCGCCATGCAATCATTCTTAGTCAACATTTGTTTTACTTTCAGTGCATGCTTTAAAAAAATAATTCGCGATAAAATATGAATTGAATCTGTAGTTCGTTAATTTTAACCTTTGGATCTAAGTTCTCAATAAATTTAAAATTATGGTTACTGCGCACGTACATTCATACTTTTCAAGTTTGCACGCCATTTTCTGTGCCCATCTCTTGTTGAACTCACTTGATCATCCTCCGAGGCTCACTACTCGCATCACATAGTTCAGGGTAAAAAATTCTTGATGATTCCAAACGGAACATTTTGATTTAATGCCGATGTTTTGAAAAATTTTAAAATTAGGAGACGAAATTATTCATTTAGCAAATTTTGTCGCTTCTAATAACTTGAAGCAACGGCCAAAGGCGAATGGAATTAGGATTGAGCGACAGGTTATGGTAGCCTACCTTTTCGTGGTTGTACTCTTGAATACCCGAGCATGTGTGAGCAGCAATGAGGCGTCGCATACGTGGAATGCTGATGTCAGGCAAGCACTACAGCCTCGACTCTCGCATGGATCTCGTCCAGACGGTCGCGTCTTCCAAAGATGACGATGAATCTAAAGAGAACCACCTGCCTACCATGAGGGAGACCAGTATTGAAGGCCCCAACCACTTCGATGACCAGTATTATCTTCAAACGCTCGACACAGGTATGATGATCTTATCTACGGTCATTGTTGTGTCTCGGTATTCACATTCTGAAGTAAAAATGTGATGTTTAGTTATGCTTTAGGAATCTATAATACATTGGTCGCTGTTTGAGTCTACTTTTGAATTTCATACTAAATCTAGATTAACTTCACATATATAAATTCTCGGTCCACGCATTAAAAACAACATCTTGCAGTGCGTTCTAATTCGTCTCCATTTATAACTTACAAAAATGACTTCCCGTGCTGCCCGATTTCAGCCTGTCAAACAGACCTGAACATGTTGTTCGACGGCGGCAACTTACGTCATCGCTCACTGAGCGTGGATGGGAAGATGGACGAGCTGGTGTCGGACACCGCAGGCCAGGCCAAACCAGACGACGTTCTCGCCATCCACAACACCGACGGCGGCAAGAGCACAGGCTTCATGGTTCGCCAGCTGGAGCGAGGGTCGTCGGGTCTCCATCAACAGAAATCTGTGTGCTGTCACAACTGCGGCACTGAAATCGGTGCTAATCGTTAAAATTAGACAATTCTTTATGGTTAGTCATCTATTGTTTTGTGTATTTTACTATACTTCTCCTCGGTCCAATACGGCGTTGATTGTTCTCAGAATAATGCAGTAGGTAACAATACACATTCGATCTTGTCCTATCAACGAGAGAACACAATGTTAGCAAAAATTTGATGGTAATGTTAGCGGATACCTCTGAAGTGTAGTTACGAAGTTATTCTCTAGTAGTGAACTAATGACGTACTTTCATGTGATAGTCAATATCACCTTACTCATCGTCTCAAAAACTATTTGCACATAGCTTTAGCGCTTGAATGAAAATTCTAGTAAGTAATAAGAATGTTCCATTTCTTTTCAAGGTTAAATTAAATTATTTGCGTACAGTAAGTAACTGAGAATGTATCTTTGATAAGTGAATAAAACTATTCACCACACAAAATATTTTAGGAACATTTTAGCACATGTGAGATGTATGAGCTAATTACGTGGAAATCTTTTTGAATCTTAAATTCTGATGGACTCAAGATCATGTTTGGCATGTTTCAAATAGGGTTTGCATCTCGGGATCCCGGATAATTTGGGGCTGAAATTTCCTAGTCCGGGAAATCCTTTTTTCCCCGGGATTCTAAATGGTATATGTATTTCAAGATATGGGTGAGAAAATAACCTAAAATCTTGCCTTTTTAATATGATTCTTCAATTAGAGAGTACAAGACAGGACTTTAGTATTTTAAAATCATTGCAATTTACATCACTACTCAGCGTGGTCTACACTATCTCATAACATAGTTCTACTATTGTATCAGATTATATTTTGTGGTTTGATTTCGCAGGTAATAAAGAATAGACAGTAATAGGTACGATGTTGTAGAAACTAAAGCCTTTGTGTGGCGATACTATGTTAAAGACGCAACTGGAGAAAGTGCGAAGTGTATAAAGTGCGGCGAGAGTTTTCTTTGCAAAAGCTGGTCTACCAGTGGTTTACTACGTCACCAAGAGAGTAAACACAACATGGTGAAGCCTGAAACTCTAGACCCGGTTAATTCAACTAGTAACTCAGAAAAAAGAAGTCGTATGGAAACAAAGCGTCCTCATGCAAGGAAGAGCAGTATTGAAAGCACTAAACCCAAACAAACAGAAATAACAACTTTCGTAACGGTGCATCAAAGTATACAATAGAATAAATGTAAAAATATGAAGAAATCCCGGAAATTCTCGGAATTGTCTTCCTGAAATCTCGGGATTTCGGGATTTTCATTTTGTCCCGGGATTACAAACCCTAGTTTCAAATACTGCCAAACACGAGGTTGGGATGAGAAACCTACTTCTTTCTGCCATACTTTACTAAAGGAAACAAACACCTCGGAACACAAATTTACTCCTCTTTGTAGTGCGCTACTTGTGGACACAAGTACGATTCCGCAAGAGACGCCTGCATGCTCGCCTCTGCCCAACTCGGAGACTTGATATCCAACACCCACATGGTGCCTCTTGACCACATCTCTTTCTGAGGCCTGCAATATACATCAGTCATTCTTCTAGAAAGAAAATAAAACTAAAAGCTCATGATTCAAAATTAGACTTGTTTCTCAAAATACGTTTCCTACAATGCCTTTTTCACACTTGCTGTCTGCATGCTTTGACGTTCTTACTGCAAACCAATTGCGAATTTGTATGAACTTGAAACGTTCGATGCATACTTTTCTTCATCAATTATCTCAGGGTAAACGAGTCCCAGAGCTGAACCTCTCCGGTTAAGTGTTGTGATTTATTAAATTCATCATTTCTCGTTTCATTGAATGTTGTTTTACGTGCGTAAACCTATAAAATTCTCGCAAATTTTTTTTCGAGCTTAGTTCATTTTCAAGTAGCAACTACATACACAGAATTTTATTTTTTCTACATCATGTGGAATCAATGAGGTCAGTACTACGATTATTAAATAAAAGTATATGAGTAGAATTTATGGTTTTTCATATTTCTGTAGAGTATCAATACCAACGTTAAAGTTGCTATTTAAAACATATTTTTATTTATTTAGACTTTTTATTCGTAAAAGGCCCAGTGAGAGTATACTTTTTCCAGACTTCGTGGTGACTCTTGTATCGTTTGAATATATTGTGTATCTAGTAAATTATTGATTTGGCCGTACCAAATCTCTCGCAAAGTTGTCTCGTTAACTACATCTTTAGATGCTCGTAGCTTAACTACTCAGTAAGAAAGATTTAGTCAACATCGCGTTGGCTGAATCGACATAAAATCCACATCTTCCTTCATCGTAAATGCTCTATAACTTAAAGTTGTAGATTAGAGGATAGTCAAAATCTACTCTAAAGCCTTGTGGATCGCTTGAATTTCTCTTTCTATCTTTCCTGCGTGTGTGGTATACGTGGAATAATTATTGATGTATATCTCAGTACAGTCAATTAAACTATAATCGTGACTTACTTTATTTATCACCTTTATCCATTCGTCCAGCTAAGGTCTTTGAGCTAGAACGTGAGAATAATAACCTACATCTGCGACCATGTGTACATTGCCCAAAAATAACCTCAATTGATTAGTGAAAAACAAAAGATATCTGTTACAATAGTGTTTACAAATGTACCTGTCAAATGGATTGCTCGTAATAATTGGGAAAAATATGCATATTTGATTGGTTTGGCATGTTGTGTTGGCATATTAAGTGGTTACAGATTAGTAGTTGTTTACAACTTACTTGTGCCAAGAATATTTCGGAACACTCTACGTATAATAGAATATAAAGGAGAAATAATGGGCAGATGGATAGAGCAATACACGTTTCTGTTCCGGAGAGTTTCCATTAACCTTAAAAGTTCCCATTTTATTTCGCAAAACACTTTTGAAATTGTGTAGAATTTTAGTTTCGGGGTTTGGGTTTCAGACAGCTCATAGTCTGATGACTTTACCTATCATTGTAGTCGTTGGGCTCCCGATGCTCTACGCCCACCTAGTCGGGCAAGTAGTGCAGCAGCTTTACTCTCACCCATGCAGAGGGTCTCTCACCCATGCAGAGGGTGCAGAGTTGCTTAGCCTACTCGAGAAGGAGCAAATTAATTTAAAGTCACAGGGGCTGGTGGTGAATAAATCCAATTGATAAAAAGCCCCACAAGCCCTAAATAAGGTCCAAACGGAACTGTTTCTCCATCGTAATTTTGAAGAGACGAATATTGTTCTACATGTATAACCACTAACTATTACTGCAGATGAACTTAATTTTTCGTAATACATTGTAACGATCATTCCCTCATATATGATATCAGCAATAAAATGCATCAATCGCTCAGAAAAGGATTCAGTAGCAAGTCAACTTTGTGAATTTCAATCCCTCTACCACGTAAGATGATTTACCACATCGACCACGGCAGAACCTGTCACCCACTGATTGCAGGAAGAAAACGTGGCATGCGATAAGTTTAAACCGAGCTTTAGAAAAAACAATCTCTTTGTATGCTGACTTGCAACAGTAGAGAGCATAAAATTTCACCTTTAATACTTCAAGCATATAGGAGGAGAAAACTAAGACTGGCACATTGCTTCCCAAATACGTACATATATATACACGCTACAAATAATCTCCGCATGCATTTCTTTAATGTGTTTGTTAAATTTCATGGAATTCAATTGGAAGAAATACTTCGGTGATAATGGCTTGGCCTTAATGGAATGTTCTAAAGAAAAGAAAATTGTTCAAATAGCTTTTCGAAGTTTTTTTATTACGTATTCAATTCTAGGGTTATTTCTAACCAATACGTTCAATGTTCTAAGTGAGAGCCATGGTATTATCATTGTGTATTTATGCGGTTCAATTACACTGCTGAAAAAAATACAGTTTAACATTAACTTGAAAATAGCCACTTTAATTAGTAGCAAGATATATTGAAACAACCTGCAGGATTAAGTCTGAAAAAGATCACCCAACATATTCATGGCACAAAATTTTGTTCTTTTTTCAACATGTACAATGTTGGCAAGGGAATGATCACGACTAAAAACCGAGAAAAATTTTGATCGTATAAAAAAAATCGTTAAACGATATCTTTTGAATCTCATCCGTTCTGCAACCAAACAACTGCAGTTGCCACGAGCGATGGCGCATGGATTATTTTTCCGAGCAAATCGCAAAAAATATTCAACCTATACGAACTAAGTGAAGCCATCACATTGCTGACACAATTGATAATCTGAGACTCTGAGAGGAAGATTTCTTGCTGGACAATGATTTCAGAAGAAGAAACAACAATTGTTTTTTAATAAAGTTAATACACAAACGTAAAACGTGAGTGTTAAAAAGTCTCACCATGTTTAAGACTTATAAGTCTCGAAAAAGTCTTACGATTTTTAGAGGTAGTCAACGTCCACAAATATTAAAATAGCCTAATCGATTTTTAATCAGAAGATTTACCGAAAAGTATATAAATGTATTTATTTTGGTTAATTGTTTCAAGTCAGAGAAGGTTTACAAATGCGAGTAATAGAAAAAGAAAAGGACTGTAACACGATAATGAAGAACGCCTTGAACGGTCTCCATGTACATACATAGCCACATGAGCATGCGGCTGCAGTGGTAGTCGTTAATATTACTGAGAATATAAAATAATTAGTGGAAGTAAATGATCCTGCATCTAAAACTAAATGACCGACGTGTGGGAAATATGAAATTAACTTTTCGTTCATACATATCAACAAGTACCTATGGTATTTAGCTCAGAGAAGTTGCATTACCATACAATAAATTTATGAAATTTCCTGCTTAGATGGCACGAAAAAACACCCGAAAATCGAAAACTAGGAAGGATTGTGGCACAAGGCTAACGAAAAAATTTCACAACACGCATTGAACACAGGATGAATACCTGTGCTTATGAGCTAATATATCAGCTCTGTTTGCCATGTGTGCATTGAAGGTATTGATTTATTATCTAGCACTTGCTGATTGCATACCCATCCGGTAATTGTAGTCGTCAAAGTAGTCGAAAACATTCCATAATAAATGAAATTTCACTTGAATCCATCAATAGCTAGATGCATCTGTCATAATTTAGAGAAACCCATCTCGGTTTAAAGGAATCGAACCCACAATGTGCGAGAATACCTTAATTGGAATACATTATGGAGACTTGAGAGCTTCCCTAACACCAAAGCTATTTCCGAGGCTATGGTTTGAATTAAATGATCTAGAATAGATAAGGGTATACCGGTATAATATCATGTTGCAAGCGCATATTTGCTAAGGGGAAAATATGAAAGTAAATCTACTAAAGGAATGACACTGTTTCAGTCTGTATTCTAGACAAAGAATTACAATCTTGACATTTCCGTAATAGAATAAAAAATGAATATAATTTCTACTATGAATTAATATTTCACGATTTGCATATGAACTATATGTATTATGATTTCATCCTTTATGTAGGGATAAGCAGGCAAAATAAATTTTTTCGTGCTAACATGCTTATAGAAAAAAAGTACATTTACTAAAGGAAAAGTGATACATGTAAATCCAAATAATGGAAAGATTGCCTTTATTTATTCAAAGGAAAGTCGAAATGATAACGAACAAATATAAGATAAAGCACTAAAGGGCAAGAAGGTTTTGAACTCTTCGAAGCCAGACTTCCGGTAGACAGG
>JACJUY010000110.1:4441-26129 GCA_014220935.1 Platorchestia sp. MABIK | reverse complement strand
TATTTATCATATCTAGTATTTATTAAGTTCAGCATTTATTAAATTTAGTATTTAATATTAATTTAATTCCTTATTTATCAAGTCTAGTGTTCAGTAAATTTAGTATTTACAAACATTAATATTTATTAAATATCGTACCAAAAGTTCAGTTGGTGAAAGAAATCTTAAAGCTAACGCGAAACTACTACAGGAAATCCTGTAAATTTTCTGTACAATGCTTGATCGTGAAAATATACAATAGCAAATCAAGTGGGCACTCAAATTTTTTTAAAACTCTCACGATTACTGGTTTTCTAATACATTTCTTAATTTTATGTACTATTTCAAAGGAAAATTTCTTTGATTCCACATTCTTTGTACCCGCAAGACTTCGACTACTGGAGTAGCTACCTCGTTTATGAGTATCAGTATTAATAATGGTTAGGATACTGGCTTTTTTCCCTGTGTTATAATTTTGTGATCATTTGAATAATGATTATTGATGCGAATGTTTATACTGTAAATTTAGATTTTTATATGTCCAAGATTAGCACCATCGTTGACTCGTCTCTTCTGCTTCCCGTGTGCATTGATTTTATCGGTCATCTTTACACATAAACGCAACCCGGAAACTTCCCACCCAATTAAGTAATAAATTTAACTGAAACCGCGAGTTAAATAACTTATAATCAAAATTCTATCTTCTCAGCCTATTTCATTTTAACATCCGTCAACCGAGTAGCCGGGAACTTGTCAAATGAAAATACAAATACCTTCATCCATGATAACCAAAAATAAATTTAAACTTAAAATCTACCGCAAATAATATCCGTATTTAATTCAATTTGTTTCTCATGGTTTTTAAAATATTTTCAGATAAAATAGTCTAAATGTTCGCAGTTTTGCATTTCTCTTTGGTTTTCTTGTTAATTTTCTTCTACAGATTGTGGCAACATCAGCTCTTCGTCCGAATGTTATGGTTCATGTCCTAAAGCATTGAATGTGATAGCAGACAGTGTAGCTTTTGAGGTCGTTCTCTGAATTTGAGTTCATCCTCCACTTGTTTGCTATCAGTTAGAACTTTGTTAAAGTAATTCATAATGCCTCCCAAATTCGATCCCACTGAAATTAAGGAAGGTGAGTATCCTTTTCGGCACACGGCCGTGCAATGTCTTCGTTTTTAACACGTATCTGCAGCCGCCGCATTAAGTGATTGGTAATCATTTTTCATTTATGTCTCGGAGACGTATTTTTAAGTTATGTTGTTCCCACTTTAGTCAAGATCCCATTTTGTAAGTGTTGAAAGAAGCGTTTTAGTAACGACTCTGAAGACATGGGTTTTGAAATTATACAACTGTTAGGAAATTTATATTGCTTATTGTTTATGGTGAGTTTTCTCGGGAAAACTACCTCATAGGTGATGAGCACTGGAAGAAATTTATATCGAAAATAATCTAACAACAATGTTACCTTTCTTTTGGAGCAGTTCTTGTGTAGTGTAGCTATAGTACTTCATGCTGAGTGAAGTTACCATGCTCACTTGAATTACTCGTAGCATTAAGTGCATCAATCAGGTTGCTGCAATATATAATGTAAATTTTATGCTTGTTGAAGTTCTTCATTAACAACATGCAAGCTAGTGTGTTGTCATAGGTAACAGATACTAGAGATTTTTGTAACATTGCATAAATGTAGAAATCTTTCATGACCATATGTCTTGGTTTGTCGTGTAGTATTTAGGTTCCAATCAACTACATCATGCTGCTATTCCATTTGGAAAGACATGCAAATTCTTTAATTTTACTTTTAACAGAGGGAAGGTTCAGGTAGAATCTTGGGATGGTTGATTTGGCGTGGCCATTTTAAATCCGTTGAATATCATAGAATGAACAACTGCTTTGTGTTGGATTGATCAATCATAGGTTTCTTAATTATTGCTTTGCCAAGGTGTTAGCAGTTGAACCCATGTAATGATAAATACTTCAGTAGGTCTAAACGTAGAATTAAAATTCGTAGATTTGTGCGATTTGGCAATGGGGACTGGCAGTGAGAGGAAATACTGTTACCTCCACTATAGATATAAATGGATCTTCAGAACTTCTTTCAGGCCTACTTTGCTTCTTTCCATTTTCATACTTTTACATCACTTTATGTTGAGGTTTTTTCTCCAAGTTTGATGGTTTTGTGCCCAGGGGTTTTGTGCTTTGTTCCTGTATAAGTTCACATTTTTGCTATTCTTCATATTATATGCTCTCTTGAATTCATAATGGATGGTTTACTAAATTTGAAGTACAAGATACATTTCATTCCCATAACTTTAATAGCCAAGGATTACAAATCTAGTCTAGTTTTTATGGAGCACGTAAGACATCAGCTGACAATCCATTTGATGGAAGTAAATGATAAATTTTTTAGTTGGAGAATAGTTTTATCAAGTTTTAATGCATTATCTGATGACTACATTCAAGAAGCTTTTAGTTTAATTTGTGTGTCAGATATTTCTTAGGCTCATAATATGATATTCCTTATGTCAAGTCAAGCTGTAAAAATAAATTGAGATTTACTTGGCTCATTCAAATGTACGGTACACAAAATATAGTGAGATCCACTGAGCTTACTATTATGAGAGGTGTAGAAAGTGCACATGTATAATTTTCAATTGCAATTTAACCTTGTATGTGCATGGATAAGTTAGCCTTCCAAGTAATTCATATATAGTAAACAATTATAAGTTGTGAAGTTTTGGGAGTTAACCCCCAAACAATTGGATAATTTTAAGAACTATTTTGTGTAGTTATAAGAGGTTAAGCATGGTGTACAATTTATGGTAGAGCTTAGCGCTTGAATGGGAAGCAATTAAACCAGGGGAAATATATGTAACCTTTGTTTTCATGCTCTCAAAATAGATAAGCATTTAAATCTTAGTATTAAGTATTTGGAAATAGTCTATATTGAGTAGTTGGAAATAGTCTATATTGAGTAGTTGGAAATGGTCTATGTCGAGTAGTTGGAAATGGTCTATGTCGAGTAGTTGGAAATGGTCTATGTCGAGTAGTTGGAAATGGTCTATATTGGGTAGTTGGAAATGGTCTATATCGAGTAGTTGGAAATGGTCTATATCGAGTAGTTGGAAATGGTCTATATCGAGTAGTTGGAAATGGTCTATATTGGGTAGTTGGAAATGGTCTATATTGGGTAGTTGGAAATGGTCTATATTGGGTAGTTGGAAATGGTCTATATTGAGTAGTTGGAAATGGTCTATATTGAGTAGTTGGAAATGGTCTATATTGAGTAGTTGGAAATGGTCTATATTGAGTAGTTGGAAATGGTCTATATTGAGTAGTTGGAAATGGTCTATATTGAGTAGTTGGAAACAGTTTATATCGTACCATGCAAGCTACTTCAAAGAATTTTTAAAAAGCTACTATTTATAGTTACTTTAATGTTTGAAAACTCATAAGTAAAACAACAAGGGCAAAGCAAATATTTGATTGCTAAAAAGAAATATAATTGCTGATTGCCTTGAAGTTGTTGAACAGCTTTGATTCTTGACTTTAAATTATATAAATTAAACCTTTTGAGAGTTTTTGAAACTCTGTTTATCTATTTCAACCATCAACGACATGCTTTTGCTGATGCGCTTGGTAGTTTTTGATGTTCAAACGATAGGGTGGTGGAAGTTAGTGGATTCTTTGAAGAAGTACATTTAATTTAAAATCTGAATATTATTAGAACTTGAGTTTTGTGGAGAAACTGGCTCTAAATGAGTTCTGGGAACATGGGAATTTAGAGATTTGAACTGGAAGCTGTAGCAGAGAGAATACCTTGATTTTAATTGGCAGTAATAATTATAGCAGTTAGATGATCTGTGATACATGTAAAGATAAATATATCAGTGGACAACCCTTATATCATATCCTATTACAATGTTAAAGTTGCTCATGTGTTAGTGATGTTTTTCATGGATGGTGAGGATAGGATATTTTCTTCTTCACCAACTACAGATTTAATGCTGACAATTGATTTTAACCATGCACATTGATGAACAAATTTTTTTGGTTTAGGTATGATGTATATATTCTTATGTGGAATCTATCCATTGATGTTGCTGTTGGTCTCACATTTTTCTCAATGTTGGTCTCAAGTATAATTATTTCTAGTGATTTAACATATTAAATTTGTCATTCTTTCTAAATCAAGTAGCACTTGAAATTCTGTATCACACTTCTATCGTGTAGTAATCTTTTTCTAGGTTTGCCTTTCTGTTGGTGGAAAGTTTCCTCTAGTGTACTATTGTTGATATAATTGCTGCTTCCGTTAATTTCTATTGCAATCGAATCTCATAATTAAATATTTTATGCTGGCAACAATGGAGTTTTTGAACCTGTGAGGAGCAAGTGAGTTAGTGTGCCTTCTTGGTTGAACGCTAATCTCAAATTCAGAGTAGGAGCTGACTCAGTTTTGAGTTCATGATGCCATCTAAACTATTAATACGTGTTCTTCTCTTTTGTGTGTTGGTTTGTGTGCTTATGAACATACTAATTTTGATAAATTTTGTAATCTCTATTTGTTATGGAAATAGAAACAGATCCACATTTTGTCATAGTTTTAACTACCAATTAACAGTGTGTAATATTCTCCAGTGAGAATGTTCAACCAAGTTTTACACTAAATATCAATCTGTTGGTGGTATTTACAACTATTATGTTGAGGCATGTTACTCTTTTGAGTACTGTAATAGGACCAATTGAATATTCAAATATAATTCATGTTTGTTATTGTACATGTTTTAAATTGTTACTCAGTTTTGGAGCTGCTCTCATGATGAAAACTTTTAGCACTGTAGCAAAAGTTCTAGGACTTCTGTGATCAAATTTTCAACATACTTGCAAATATTGTGCAGCTTGCTTATACTGCAGCCCGCTCTAATCTGCCGCACCTTGGTGACACATAACTTCAGCTATGGAGTTTTGATGAGAACCAAAATCATTGCTCATTTTGAATTTATCCCACAGTTAAGCTGAGGTGTGTTGGAGGAGAAGTGGCTGCCACCTCTTCTCTGGCCCCCAAGATTGGTCCTCTGGGTCTGTCTCCCAAGAAGGTTGGTGATGACATCATGAAGGCCACCGGAGACTGGAAGGGCCTCAAAGTTACAGTGAAGCTCATCATCCAGAACAGACAAGCTCGTGTGGAAGTTATCCCTTCAGCCTCGTCTTTGGTCATCCGTGCCCTCAAAGAGCCTCCCCGAGACCGAAAGAAGGCAAGTTGGTTTAAACTAAGTTATGAGATACAAGTATTTCCTGTCAGTTTTTATCTGGAAGGGATTAGTAATCATGTTCTTGCCTTGTGTATAGATTGGCCTAAGAAATTATTATTTATTGAATCAATGAAACTTTAATCCTTATGGTATGATGTAGTTGTGGTATAACGTGCGTTTTGTCCTCACTATTTCTGTGGTTTTATCAAATTTAAATCTACTTTTCTTTTTTGTCAGTAAATTAAGCAGTACTCAACTTGCAGTTGGTGGAACTTGATCAAACTTCTGAAATTCAATTTCATCTCAAAAGCTGATTTTTGGGTCAGTTAGCTGAAATCTATTGCTTCTCTTGGGGTAGAAGCTGCTTGGTTATTGAAGAGTTGAAGCTTTCTGGCTGGTATTTTTTCCAATGTATGGTAGGCAGCTGGCCACTTGATAACCGTTGTTACTCAGGTGTACTTCTTTGGCGTGTGCTAGTCGTTTTGCTCGTGCAAGAGGATTATTCTACATTTACCACATAGCAGCAGATCTTGAGTTCAGTTCCCCTCAGGGGGATACATCTACTTTATCTATGGCAATTAGCACTACCATGGGGAAAATGTGAGGGCCTGAGCTGAAAGTTAGGTAGGCCTTCTTTTTGTTGAGATAAAATATTTTTGTTATGTCAAGGACCATCTTTTTTTCGGTTCACTGCTGTCCTGTTTTTCAGCACCTACCACTTTCTTCTACAACTTAAATCTTATTTCATAAACTTCTTTCTCAACTCACTGTTTCTATGCTCTTTCTGCACGTTCCCTAAACTCCATACTAAATGGTGCCTTTCTCTTTCCTCTCTTTGGATCGCCTTTGTAGCGGATAAGGAGGCTTAAACTAAATAATAATCTAATCTTGAGTTTGGTTGTTTTTGATTGTTATGCTTCTATTCATGAATTCCTGAGGTCAAGAGTTGGTGTTTCTTTTTCATAGTCAAGATTTTTCTCTGAACCTTCTCTTAGTTCAGAGTTCCGAGATGCTAGTTGCTTCATGGTGCAAATCGTACATGTTGAAATCCACCTGTGCTGTATGGATAAATATTTATGGTTGTTTCATTGTCTGCAAAATTAGTTCTGTAAAATATTAGACAATTCCAAAAATTGATTGAAGGTGTTAACCTATGAATTATCCGTAGCTAATAAGTTACTTGTGATTAGTGCTCGAAAGGTCATTTCAAATTTTTTAATTTACTACATTCCTGTATTACCCCTCAGGGGGATACAACTGTTGTATCTATGGGAATTAGCGCTCCCAGGGGGACTATGTTAGGGCCCGAGCTAAGGGTTAGGTAGGCTTCCTTTTTGTTGGAATAGAATAGGTTTTTGTTCTGTTATGGACCATCTTTTTTCGGTTCACTGCTGTCCTGTTTTTTCAACACCTTCTACTTTCTTCTTGAACTTTGATCTTGTTTCATAAACTTCTTTCTCATCTTACCGTTTCTATGCACTTTCTGCGTAGATTCCACGTTCCCTAAACTCCATACTAAATGGTGCCTTCCTCCTTCCTCTCTTTGGATCGCCTTTGTAGCGGATAGAAAGGCTTAAACTAACTAATAAACTAAACATTCCTGTATTAAACTGTGGTTTTCAAATTCCCCCCGGATAGCATATGATGGGCAAAAGATTAAAGTGACTTAAGGGCTGGTGTTTCCTGAGGGAATACTCTTGAGTTGTCTCGACTATGGTAACCCTCGAATTCTCTACTTTTTAAATTTTTTCATCTTCTCTTCTAAGTCTTTTATTCTTCATCCTTCCTAACTAGCTGTTTCTCTGGAAAACATATGGGATAACACCTAGTGCATCGATTCACCGTTTTTTCAAGTCAGAACTAAGGTTCTTTCTCTCGCTCTCCAGAGATTCCCTTCATTTTGTGTAGGATGGACCTGAATAATTTGCTTTTATACTCAATTTTCATGTCTATTACAACAAGTTGTTGGAAATGTTGGACGTAAACAATGATTAGAAAGCATGGATGCCTAGATGTGTCAATCGAGTGATCTACTAGACAGTAAAATAGAAGGCAAAATGAAGTGTGTTGGCCATGAAGTTATGTATGACTGAAAGTTGTATTGCTGAAATTTAACAAGATAATTTGTACTGCAGGTCAAGAACATCAAGCACAACGGTAACCTCACTCTGGACACCGTGCTTGATATCGCCCGCACCATGAGGTACCGCTCCCAGGCTGTGCTTTTCTCCGGTACCGTCAAAGAAATCCTCGGCACCTGTCAAGTGAGTTCTCAACTTATCGGTTAGAAAAGTTTCGTTTTTTGGACAATGTTTATTCGTCGGGTGCTTGGAATCGAACTTAGTTAATGTTTCTGTTTGGTGTATTTATACTTATTCAATACCGAGGTTTTGCCCGGCCATAAATGGGTGGGCAGCTGAAATCCCTTAAGGGGTTTTGGCTGTCTTGTGTTGGCGGATTGTGCGTGGCCCAGTAGATGATCTTTTCGAAGATCAACTGGGGCTCTTAACAGATGACAATGGTGTGGGCGGCAATTAAAGCGGTTTTTGTGATGGCTGTTACTGTTTCCATAATGGTAATCGTGACAAGCGTTGAACAACAACTATGTGGTATGCTTATGTTGAAATTATGTGAAGCTTGTTCTTTCTTTGAATTGTGAGACCTACGGCGAGATATAGTACGAACTACTGAAGCGCTAGCAAATCAATGCTAATACTACTTCTTTGCTCACGACGTTTGTCAGAAAGATGTCATAAGTGTTATTGTCTTGGACTCTCTATTTAATACATTGATAGATGTAGCGAGAGGAAAGCGCGTTGTATTTTACGTGCTGTGCTTCTCGCTCATTTTGCTTCCGAGATAATCCACGTGACACCTACCTTTTTTATGCATCCTATAACGGAGCTTCGATAGCGATTTATTAAATTTGTAGGTTTCAATGTCAATTGATTTGAATTGAAGAGACTGATCCATCAGTAGTCATTTAAAGTTTACGAAATATTCAATAACGTTAATTGTATCAGCTCCTCAATTGTTTGTATCAGCTTTACGAAACGTGCTGGGAGACTAACGTTTTCCACGCTTACTTCCACTGTTCATACGATGAGCAGCGATATTGAGCAGTGACAATTGACTAAGGGCTGTTTAGAGGTAAACTCGCCACTGCCGCTCTAAGTTTCGTAAACAATCGGTAGAGAGCGGGTGTTACAAATGAAGCATAGGAGGGTGAACAGTATTAAACATATTATACGCACACTTATCCTGAAAGAGTATCACGTATGTTGGAATTTCGAAAACTGGACACTTTTTCAACATAGTCCAAACGGAAGTGGTTGGGTCAAATGACAGAACAAAATAGTGAGGAAAAATGCTCTGACGTAATGTGTGTGTGGTTGTTTAGAAGATAAGGATTCATGATTCTCTGAATCGCTTTGCTAAATGAAGTTAAATAGCAGTAACTGTCGAATTAACGAAACCAATGCTATTCTATAGTGTTATTATTTGCTCAATGACCACGCATGTGTTGAATGATTATGCTGATTTTTTTTACAAATTTATTAACTCTTAATATTGCTTCAACGAGGACCTGAAACGAGTGAAATAGTTTATTATGGAGTCATTGGAGAGCGACTCTGTGCGTGCTAGATTCATGTCGTTGATGTCGCCCGACGTGGTAACCGATTGAATATTCTCAAGATTGTTTTTAATATGATGAACGCCTTGCAAATCACAACCAACAGGTTCGTTTCTATGTGGTCTTAACTTGAAATTCTTTTCACATCTGTTCTAACGAATTTTTCAAAACTTTTGACTGCGAAAAAGTGTGGCTAAAAATTGCAGATCCACAAGTTACGCAGATAGTTGAAAGTGTGCTCTAAAATATTTCAAATTCTGATGCCAAATGTGATGTCAGAATGCAAATTGCCTTACTCAAAAATTAGTTATGATGAAATGAAGATAGTGTTTGTAATGAACATGTTGATCGTAAATTGTCTTTTCAAAAGCAGTTTTAATATAAACGTATCTCGCGAACTACAAAACTTTGGCAAAATCTGAAATTAAAGCCGATATCAGTTTTTTACATATCAAGCATCGTTGAAAGGATTTCGCTCTACACACCCCTAGTGTGACCATCTTCAGAGTCCTGCCGTTTTTGACCGAACTCGCCATGCTATTTCGCTGTCAAGCCTTGAAAATTAAGTTGTCTTTTAACTCGTTCAAGAGAGATTCGTTTCGCGTGAACTATTTACTGTGGGTTTCATCGTTGTTTTCTAACGCGTGTTGTGTTTCAGAGCGTGGGCTGCACGGTGGAGGGACAGGCTCCTCATGATATCATCGACGGCATTAACGATGGATCCATCGAGATGCCCGAAGCATGAAGCCGCAACAGTGCGACCTGACCTTGCTCAGCACGCCTCCTGCGCCCACCCCTCGAGCTCAGCTGCACTTTTTGGAAATCATTTCTTTTCGACATTCCCGGATTATTTCTCCATATTCTCTCCATTCCATAAATTCATTCCTGATGAAGTGGCAGCGAGTTCGTTAGGTCAGCGATGTGGAAAATAAATGGCTAGCAAGTGGAAGAATTTTTTAGTTTAATTTACCATTTTTTACATCCATGATGTTTGGTGGAAAGTTAAAATTGATAATTATACACGGATTGCTAACGGATTTGCTAACGTTGCGCTCAGTGTGACAAATTGAAGGTACGACGTTTACCTTTAATTTACCAAGCACAAAATTATTGCTATGTGTTTTTGGTGACTTCAGTGTAACAGGCCTTTGAAGATAAAAACTTCGATTTCTTCACCGTTGGAGGTCAACATTTTGGTATACATGAGCCGTGATTAGAACGCCAATCTTCAGACGCGTTTATCAGGTTGTCACTGATATCGAATTGATGAAATAACCACTCGGCACTGGACTGCAATTTACACATCAGAAAGAAATTAAACATGGCGGTTTTGAGAGTCAAGCTTCCGAACCTTTCAATGTTCAAGCATGATCTACATGAGACAAACCTTTTACTACCAATAGGCGAACATGTGCATTTATTTCAAGGCATGGTCTAAATCAGAAAAGATGTCCAGCAAGTTTAATGCCTGCTGAAAGCGACGGCTGCTTTTGAAAACTGTTTTCCATATTACCGTTTTCCATAATGCTAATCGTGATAAACGTTGAACAACAACTGTATAGTATGCTTTTCTTGAAATGATGTGAAGCTTGATTTTTCTTCGAATTGTGAGACCTACGGCGCGATATAGTACAAACTACTGAAGCGCTAGCCAATCAATGCTAATATTACTTACTTACTTTTTGAAATATGACTGCATCAATAGCTATTCGGGTAGCAGCGAAGAAGAACCGTTCAACACTTTGCGGCTGGAAAAACTGAAATTTAACATTCAACTTGAACTTGAAGCCAATTGTACTAAGCAATGTTGAAAATAGCCAACATGAACTGGATCGTGCCTTTTAGTTTTGATTAGGTGTTCATGAAAATTGAGTTTTTGTCACTACTGGTCGGTCAGCAGCATTATGAAAACCCCCTTCCGTGTACACCGGTGGCTCACGTCGCAGTCAGTGTTAACCACCATTTCTCTGTTTGGAAATTTTTAGTTCTTAACGATAGAGAAAAGTCAGTGTAAGTAGCGGGCAACTTTGACTCTGTCCCCGAAAACAAATTCTTCAGCAGTCCATTTGCCGAACGGATCATAACAGCTATTTAGGCACTGATATGCTCGCATGAGGAACATTATTATTCAACTTGAAAGAAGCTAAAATTCTTGTTTCTGCGTAAGTTCCCCCTGACATTAATCAGCATCAACCATGAACTATCTTCCGAAGAATTGCAAACAGAAATACAGAGCGCTTGAAAGTTGAACCCAACGTTAAATCTTTTCCACACTGTCTCCGCGGAAAACGCATGTTGCTCTTTCGTAGATACATGTGCAATAAGTTTAATTTGTTTTTAAGAAGGAATTCCCTTCAGTGCCTCGAGTCATGAATGCATAGCATGGCATTAATAAATCGCATGACTTACAAATCGCATAGAAAATGGTATCGATTCAATATTTCGAAACTAAAGAAAAAGCTGAGTTTTTCATTAGTTCGTAATTATCAAATTGCTCGCAGACGTTAATTAACGCCAGTATAACGATGTGCATTGCCTCTGGCTATTCAGGTGCAATAAGAGCGAGAGTTCAGGTGCAACATTGATTCAAATCTACATCGATCAATATAATACATGAACATTGGAACGGATGGTTTGATTAATAAATAGCTTTCACATTTCGGGTTTAGGAAAGATGTCAGAGAATATACATTGCGATGTCACTTGAAAAAATGAGTTATATAGCCAACCACAGTTTTTACCATAAATTCGGCCTCAAAGTCGTCAACAAAAGCTATAGAAGTGAAAAATTTTTGCCATCAAATAGTAGTGATACATAAATTTAGAAAAATCAGTCATACAACTAATATTGAAGCAGCTTGACTAGCTCTAAATATGGATTTCATTTATCCATATTAAAAACAAACCTGTTTTCCTCATTTCATACCTACTTCAAAGTAACACAGATATCAAATTGTTTCTATACATAGCCATGGACAAAAAGCCAAATCGGAGGAATGCCATTTGACAAAAAACTCTGCTCATTACCAGTGTCTCGTTTTGGGCAAAACTACGGTTTAAAACCCTGTCATTGAGCGTCTGTTGCAATATTTGCTGAAAGAATTCAACACGAAAAAGAAAATAATTTGCTTTCCTTAATATGTTTATGAAGTTTCCTTTCACAATTTCTAAACCAGAAGCATCATAAGATGAATACTTCTCTTCTAATTCGAGTATACTAACATTTTCAATCATTCATCAATTCGTGGCATTTTTCACGCACTAAACGACCGAAGAGGTTAACGTATCACACCCAATTGAATTCTAAACCTATGACACCATCTTAACTCGCACTTGGAAGCCGTAACTTGATGTGAGCGCGGGCGATAGAAATTTTCCGCTTGTTTTAAAGATCACTTACTAGAAGCATTCCGGGAGCCTCTATTGAAGGTCACAGCTCCACAAGCTCTTATAACTGCTGGAGACCGGCGCTCTGGGATCGTTCTGAAGGTTGACCAACTTGAGAAGCAATCTTCGATATCGCCACAGAATTATATCGCAGGAATTGCAGGTCTCTTCGGCCGTGTAGACTAAAGTTTTCTTTAGCGAGCGCCTGGTTGACAAATTATTAAGCAAAAAACAACTCGTTTTGCAACAGAATCTCGATACGGTTTGTTGTAAATGCCAAGACTGATGAAAAAGGTCCTTCTGACGTTGTAATTGTGACACGACTTTGCCTTACACTAACCTTACTTAGCGCTTGCCTCGAGTATCCTAAAAAATACCTTCATCGTGGGCGGAAGTGACCACAGCATAAAACTTAATCAACTTACTAAGCAACCTAAACCTACCTTATCTGCAGAGCCTTTCACAAATTCATATTGACTCTATACGAACCTGCTCCAGTTTTACGACTATCATGCGCAGGCTCTTCTTACTTTTCAAGACGCCAGCATTTCTATGGCAAAATTACGCTCTTACGTTGCCTCCGTACTACATGTTCTCAATATCAAACCACAAAGTTTTTAAATCAGATGAATTAATTCAGCCTTCCTAACCCCTACAGAGGCGTTCCAAAGAGAGAAAGGCATAATGTTGTTTTTGGAAACATACGAACGAGATTCTATGCACATGGTTGTTTCTACACAAGAGAAGCCCTGTGCATAGAAACAATGAATTGAGAGAGAAGCTTAAGAAACAAGATGATAGTTGAAAAGGTAACAGGGGCTGATAACAGAATAGCAGTGAACCAAATTAAAACTGGAACAAAACAAAACCCTTTTCTAACGCAAGGAAACTTTAGATCGTAACCTCATATTTTCCCCTCGGGAGTTGTAATTCCGTTACAACAATCAGAGCGTAATGAGAATCATTTGGACAGACAAGTATTTGTTTCAAAGCTCACAAGAGAGCTGTACACCAGTACTTTCTCAATAAGCACATAGAAGCTTTACCAGTGCATCCAGCAAAATTATATAAACTTTATTTGGCTCTATTGATAAGAAAGTTTTAGCCTCCCTTACCACAACAAAAATATTCAAAGAGAGGAAGGATGAAGGCACCATTTACTGTGGAGTTAAGGGAACTGCGGAATCTATCTACAAAGTAGACAGATTGTCATAAAAACAGCATGTTGGGAAAGATCATGAAACAAGATAAAAGTTAAAAAAGAAAGTAGGTGCTAAAAACAGGATGTCAGTGAAACGAAACAAGATGTCCGTTACAAAACGAACAAAAAAACTTTTCTATTTCAACAAAAGGAAGAACTACCTAAACTGTCGCTTAGGACCTCACATTTTTCTAATGGGAAATCATTGGTTTTTCGGAATTAAGGTGAAGACTGTGTCTAAATATCATTGATACACATAATTACAAACCTCTGACTGACACTGTTTTCTAACTTTTTCATCGTTTCATTACCATTACTGCTCTATGCAATACTTTTACAGCTCTTTAAGAGCACAAAGAGAAAACAACCCCAAAGAGTTTAACTACATCATTTATCCGTCTGTTCCATTATCTATCGCACAAAATGAGTAGCATCAGCAATGACTGAAGCTCCACAGTTCATCTCAACCACTCAGATTAGGCTCGTTCAGCGCACTTTCAAATAAGCACAAAATATTATTTAGTGTACACTGGATTTGTCCCGTCGTAATTTTTCTAGGCTTACCAACAACTATTAAAAAATTATGCACACCCACATTTATATACAGAGAACCATCCTATTCAGAAGGAGGAAGTAAACTCAATATCAGGAAATTGTCTTTCATTCCTAAAAGTTGTCGTCTAACGCACTATATTCTTAGGCGTAGTCGAAGACGAGGTCATCTTCTTGAACATCTCTCCCTTTGTAGGCCTTCATCCTCTTTCTGTCGGACCGGCTGACCCACCGAGGTAACATGCCCTTCGCCATGCGTTTTTGTAGCTTCTTTTCAACCACTCCATCCAAGTCTATGGCTCTTTCTTTTGCCTCAGGAGACCGTTTGTCTAAACACCTGCTAGCCTCCTGAAATACTTCATCACTGTCAGACAGAATATCGTTGTCATCGGAGTCTCCTTCAGTGTGGTCTAAAAAATTTTCGTAGTCTCGCCTCTCGGGGATGTATTCTTTCGAAACTATTTCTTGTGTTTCATATGCTACCGGACGGCTGCGAAGAGCTCGCACGTGATCTGGAAAAGAATTATTCTGAATCAATCACCCTAGTTTCATCAACTCACTTGAGATAACTCCAACTTCAACTATGCACAAAATGTGTTCCCATAAAAAATCCTCTGTGCACAAAAACAAATAAGTTGAATAAGATAAAGTTAAGGGAGAAAGTGATTAGTGCAAAAAAAAAGGTCAGTGGTGAACTGAAAAAATATAGTTCAAAACAAAACTAAAAAACTTATTCTGTTTCACCAAAAAGACTAATCTAACACTCAGCTCAGGAACTCAAATTGTTCCCCCAGGAGCGCCAATTCCAATGGGTACAATAGATGTATTCTTCTAAAGGGTCTTATCTTGGATATTAAATGAGTGGACCAAATGTTAGATGCAATAAAACACTAGGAAGTTTCAGGTCTCTAAAAAATTTTGTCTTCTAACAAGCACAGTGAATGTTCACAACTGCAGGATTAGACATACAAAAGGGTTTCAAAGAGGAAATGTGTAGCACGTATGTGCGTTTGTCCCTCTGACCCCGTTTTGCGAGTATCAATATACTTGCCGCATTCTTAGATGCGCATTTGGACCGCATCCCACTCTGTAACAACATCTGCTACCAGTAAACATCGCAGAGGAAGGCGCCATTCAGCATGGAATTAGGGGAATCCATGCACAAGGTTTGTCCACAAATGCTTCACATAGGAATAGCTGAATTGAAAATTCATGACAAGATAAATTTGAAGAAAATAATTAACATAAAAAAGATTGTATTGAAAAGAAAAAGGTCCACACAACAAAAAATTATATATGTGCTTCAATAAAAGGAAGACCTCCAGCATTGGTCCTTGTATTTTCTCCCAGGGGACCTCATATGTAACACCTATAACTACAATAGTTATATCCACCCGAGTTCTCAACTATAATATTGTTGAAAATCTAAATATAAAGCCAAATTTGGTTCACAGATTTGATACTCAAATCGAGGAATTGTAAATTTGAACACATTTTAACACTAAATTGAAAAAGCAGACAAATCCAGTTTAAAAAAACTTTCTATACCATCTCTGACCAACTGAAATAACGTCCTGATAACCTAACGGTATAAATAAGTTTTTATTCTCTCTAAATAACATTTTGGAGTCTTTTTGAGTTACTAACTTGATCTGTAATGTGACGAAGCCCTTGGCAGCTGTACAACGTACAATTTCTAAGCTGAATACAAGCTAACAAAACTAAAGGCAATTGATTGGTCCAGAAAAACTAACATTGGGGAATTTAAAAAAAAAGTTGTACAATTCTAAGATGTGGCTGGTAGTTACCCACCTGAAAATCTTCATAATTGAACACATACTGATCTAATTTTGCACATTTTAATGCAGATATAAAATGTATTTTCAGCATACTTAGTTTCACAAAATTTGATATTTCACACAATAACATTTGCAGTTCATCCTTTCTCTTATATTTTTTAAAAAGGCTAGGCAAATAATGGATCGCCAATAATCTCCCACTCGATATAATAAATTTAATTAGAACAGAGGCCTCATACAGAACAGGTGAAGCAGGGATAACTGAATTATGAAGAACCAGAAACAGACAACTGTGAAGAAGATCTGTCATTTAAAAAAATCAATATCTGTCTTTGTTCTAAAATCGAATTGCAGGTCAGGATATTCTATAGGCAAGTTAGCACTAAGACTTTGTCATACTAATGAAAATAAAAATAAAAAATTAAATTTTATAAATTCCTTTGGATAAAATTTCAAGTTTATTCTGAGGGAAATCTCAAATACAGTTGCAACAGTAGAGTACCTTGCTGCTAGACGTTGTAATTAAGCAATATATCTGTGAAATACAAATACAACTGTTTAGGTATTGGAATTGGCCTTGAATTTCAAAGATCAGATATCAATACCTTGAAAAACCTCCGGTACTTGTACAATTTTGATACATTGTCACATCACCACAGAGCAGATATATAGTCATCAGAATGACACACTTCATTGAAGGCAATTTATTACTGCTTTTAGACAATTTAAACTAATTCACCAAGTCAACTTTACTTATTTTTCCTTAAAAATTGGCACAGCTCTGATATTTAGGACAAACGCAAAAATAGTTCCATGGAGAAACAAAGAAAAAATACTGCACTCATCGATTGGAAATGTCAACAGTATTTCAGTTTCTAAATTCCAATTTCAAAACCAAAGTCCTTTGCAAAATTCCCCCATAAACTTCTTGCAGATCGTTTCATTAATCAACACTCCATAGCAACATTGCTAGCAAAAACTTGAGCTCAGCTAACACTTCTTTAGGATGTATAACACTCTGACTGTGACGTGAGCCAAATTTGGTCACCGAGGGAGTTCTCATTATGCTTCAGACCAACCAGTAAACACAAACTGCAATTTAAAAAAATATCAATCAAACCTAAATGAAAATATGATTCAGTTAATATTTGGTATTTTTAACATTGCTTACTATAACTGACTTTAAATTTGAATTGAATATTAAATTTCAGTTTTACCTACCACAATCTAGGAGTTAAAGAAGTCCACTTAAGCATTATAAAAAAAAATGAACTCTTCGGAACACACATTGTAAATATTTGAACACACATTAGACCTTTCCAGGGAAGTCAATTGTGAGGATCCAACACATTTTTATAAAAAACTACAATCTGGCCACACCTCTCACAAGCATTGCCTACACTTTATTACATATATTGAGGGCGCTTTGCAAATGCATTCGATCAACTTAGCTAACCAAATTAGACATGTGCGAAGAACAGCACTACCAAGAAATTAGAACAAGTTAATTGAAAGCATCTCAGAGATGAATTTATATTTCAGTATTGTGTGATAGGAATGTATCATTCTTGCACATTAATTTAACCAAAACACCATTTTTGATGTACTGTATTTGGAAAAATTTAGAGAAAGAAATGTGAATTCAAATGCCCTACACTTTTTAGCATTCTGAAGTTCAACATTCATAACATAACATGGAATGCTAAAAAATTGTTTGATAACACGACAAGATTACAATCTTCAATGCACAAGCAGGAAAATATTCTTGCCTGCTGCTATTTCCATGTGGGGGTAGAAATTAATTAGTCTGATCAGCACCCTATGCTAAATAACGAGTTTTTAACTAACTGTAATGTTTTAAGAGCATGGCTTGAAGCTGGTATGCTACAAACACTCCCTTATATTTATGCATTAATCTACAACTTTGAACTAAACAAAATTTGTAGCAGTTGTATAATAATTGATACAAAAGTTTTAGCCTCCCTTTACCACAACACATGTTCAAAGAAACAAAGGATGGAGATACCATTTAGTACGGAGTTAAGGGAATGCAGAATCTACGCATAAAGTTTTAGGTACGCACACTTAGCTAAGAAAGAAGTTCATGAAACATGATAAAAGTTAAAGAAGAAAGTAGTAGGTGCTGAAAAACAGGACAGCAGTGAACCAAAAAAGATAGTCCAAACAAAACAAAAACCTATTGTATTTCAACAAAAAGAAGGCCTCCCTAACCTTTGGCTTGGGACCTCACATAATCTGCCTGGGAGCAGTAGATGTATATTTTCAACAGAAAACACCTTACTTGAATTGATATTTCTGCATTAATGCTTTCAATGAAGAGTACATTGAGAAGCATAAATTGAGCAACATAACCTAACTATGCATCACAAAGGAAATTAAACTTTTGAAATTTCTTACAAAATTTCACGAAGCCAGTAAAACTAGCAGAGGTTTCTATAGACTGCATCAATCATTATTGATCAGGAATTTACAACTTAAAACTCCACTTGATAGAACAAGCTAATGTTCTCCAAAATGCAAAAGCTATATGCATTCAATGTTAGTAGTATCACCAACATTCATTTGCACATTTGCACACTGAAGGATGGTAGAGCATGACATTCTGGAACAAAGGAATTTTTTCAATCAAGCCTGATACGTATCATCTTGTACATTATCAAGCCTGATGCATATCATACACAAAGTTGATGACATTCAGCAGTCCTGCATTCTTCAACCTCTGAGTCACCCTCAGCAGTAGAATTTCACCGTAAATGCTCTTAAGAGAAGAAAAATGGAATATGCCTAAATTTTTTTCAATGAAATGATGTATAGAATACTGCTGTAACTCCTAAAAGTATTTTTTAACTACATAGTTGTGGGAACACATCACGCAAACAATGAGGAATCAACTCACTGTATCTGACGAGTTGCCTCCTCCTTCTTGGTGGGCCAGTCTGTTCTGTGAGCAAAATCATGTATGATTAAAGAATTCACAAATTTATCAAATGTTGTATGTTTGTACTGAGCTTGGAATATTATCTCTCAAAAAAAATTACAAGTAAAAAAAAACACAATCCCTGACGACCAAACTAACGCTAAACTATAAAACAGAACAATGACAATTATGTCAACTTATAGGACTTAAAACCTAAACTAGTCTTTAGGTTTTAAATTTAAAAAAGTTGAGAGCACTTAACCATATCACATGAACTGAAAATGATGAAATCCTCAAATTTGACAGAGTAAAACAAAATACCCACCAGTTTCTTCCAGCTTTGCTTGCTCTTCAGCCTCTCGTGCCAAAGCAGCAGCCGCCAGCTTTTGGAGTCTGGCTTTCTCTCTAGGGAGTCTGTCTTTGTAGCGCTTCTCTCTGCGCTTTGTGCGTTCTTTCTTACTCCTCAAACTTTTGGCCATTTTGTAAAAATCTTCTCTGCAATGAGCACTAATTCAATCCTGAAATAAAAGAATTTTAACTAAGATATAAAATAGGTACCTTAACACATGAACAATAAATCAATAATATTTAACAAGTGTGGGAATTCATCACTGGTAATACTCAAAGAATGGAGACTAAATGTTAATTCATGCCTCCTTAACCTAAACTAAGGTGTCTGGAAGAGATGAAATAATAAGGAACAAGGCATTTCCCCACACTGTGCACATAGAAACTGCAAGATTGAAATAAGTTTATTAAACAAGAAGAGAGATGAAGAAAGCAACCTGTATTGAAAAACTAGACATCAGCAACTCAAAAAAGAAGATCCATGACTTGACAAAAAAATATTCTGCTTCAACAAAACACAGGCTTACTTAAGCTCAACTCAGGACACCAATGGACTTTCAACAGTTTACTGGCAGTAACAAGAAATTGAGGCACTTTATCATTACTGGCACAGAGATAAACTTCAGCACTCCATCATGGTAATGACCCAAAAATGAAAGATTTCATCATTATTAGAGGGGAAAATTGAAGCACTCAAATATTATCAGAGTTGAGAAATTAAAATGATTTAATGCCAGTGACAGGAAACAGAGTTTTTCCACATTAAAGTAAAGCAAGTAAAGACCTTCATGATACTCAATACATGGTCTGCAGGACATTATTTCAGCGTTTTGTGAGAATAGCTTACTGCAGCCAGAAATGAAACCACAAACACACTTTATATGACACACTTAACAAAAGAATAATTGCTTAGACATAAAACAATGAAGAACATCAACAGAGCTAAACTCCTCCAGTCTACTGAAAAGCAGGAACTAATTTCAAATGAATTACTGCGCATAAAAAAGCTAACTGTACCTAAATAGTAGCTTTCTGTATGACCTCGTGCATATGTTTTAAACTCTAGCAAATAATACTGCACTGAAATTTTAGAAATGAAAAAAAAAGCAAGAAGAACCACTTCAAAAATCAGGCAGTTATTACGTAATCCAACCACACCTGAAACCTTAATACTAAATAAAAACAGAATAATCAAGGAGGGTAATTGATCCTAAACTTTAACATTTAATAATACAAGGTCAATTCTAACACACAGGGGCAGATGTTTGCACTGGCTAACTACAAGGTTTGACCATGATTGGTTGGTTATCATTGGTTTGCGATGCATTTTTTCATATATTGGGCAGAGAACTGAAAACTGGGTCCAATGTTAGATTTGGAAATTACCAAAAAATTAATACAGCAGCCTGGTAGAATAAAAAAATAAGAGAGAAAATCATTTAAGTTGTAAAATCCAATTTAATTGTAAAAATTGTATGGAAAACTTTTTCTCATAAGTTGCACTTATGAAATAAGATTCTGAAACAGATCCCTAATTCTAGCATTTCAACAATTGCATCAAAAGCAGCATATGCAAATGAACCAAATGCAATTGCATTGCTCACAACTTACACAAGCACTAGGCTCGATAGTTTTAGGCCTGAATAATTTTCAAAGCACAAAACAATTCTTCAAAACTCTGTAAAAGTATTATTTTAAATTAATTAATAGTGCCTCGTAAAACTGAGCAAATTGATCCCTTGATCTGATCACTGCTGATTATTTGTATCCACCAATTACTTGTGCCAACTATTCATAACATGAACTATATGTCAACTATTCAAAAGAGTAAGACTGAAGTGAGTACAGGATATTCTTAAATGCAAATAGTAATCCCACATGACAAAATCATTTGTGGTATAAGTCAAAAAACCCTCAAGTTCAAAGAACTTAATCACACTCAGAGATTTACATTTAAGGTGCTTCATTATGCACAAACACACGAAGAATTTAGAATGACATGAAGAAGTCATTTTCTTTATATTATTCTTATTATATAAGAAAGTGTTAGCCTCCCTTAACCACAACAAAAATGCTCCAAGAGAGGAAGGAGGAAGGCACCATTTAGTATGGAGTGGAAGGAACGCAGAATCTATGCACAAAGTACACAGAAACAGTAAGCAAAGAAAAAAGTTCATGAAACAAGAAAAAGTTGAAAAAGAAAGTAGGAGCTGAAAAACAGGACAGCAGAAAACCAAAAAAAGATGGTCCGTAACAGAACAAAAACCTATTTTATTTCAACAAAAAGGAAGCCTACCTAACCCTTAGCTTGGGCCCTCACATAGTCACCCTAATTCCCATAGATACAACATTGTATCCCCCTGGGGGGTCATTTTCTTAATAAGAACTATAAATAAATGGTGATAAATTTCAGCTATTTTAAGGTAACCATATCCAAAATGGAAAACTTTTTTTCTATGGGACGTACGTCTATGAAAATTTGCAGACTACTAGATCTCCACATTTGTAACAACTTATCTTCCATAAAATTTTTTTAGTGGGGCATAGAAAATTTATTATTTCTCAAAATAAAAAAAATTTTTTTTTTTTTTTA
>JACJUY010000109.1:335473-357755 GCA_014220935.1 Platorchestia sp. MABIK | reverse complement strand
AGTCTGGAGGCAGCTTTTCTCAGGTCTTGTGGAGGTCCGCGGCTTGCCGCTGGGATCACCACAAAACCTTTGAGACGGAAGTCAAGTCAAGTTTTCTGATAAGGTTTACAGGCGGCAATGTGAGGCAACGGCACGAGCTTCGGAGATGGTAGAGCAGATTGCATGATAAGTTAGTTTTAGCCTCCTTAACCACAACAAAGGAGTTCCGAAAGAGAAGAATTATGGCACCATTTAGTATGGAGGTAAAGAAACGCGGAATCTCTGTATAAGGTGAGTTCCCACACATGGAGCCCATTGAAACAGGAAGTTGGAAATCCAGTTCATGAAACGAGATAAAAGTTGAGGAAGAAAGTAATAGGGGTTGAAAAACAGTAAATCCGTGAACCGAAAAAAAACATCCTTAAACAAAACAAAAAGAACTTTCGTCCAACACAAAGAATAGCAACCTAATGCTTAGCTCAGGGTCTCACATTTTCCCCCTGAGAAGTAACGCTGGTACCGAGCATTACAAAATGACCGATACATGGTAAGTACTGGTACTGGGGACAGCTTGCAGAGAAGCTACTCGGTTTGACATGAGGATGAGTAATTTTTGCATCCACGTCACATGCATAATGACGATACTGAGCCAGTGTTTGTTGGATAGACAATGCTCCAGGAAAAGGAGAAATTCAAGAAGCACGCGAGTTAATATGGAAACGTCGCATTTCGGAATCCAAAAAATCAGTTCACTGTTGCAGCGGGCCGCTATGACCATGCTTCCTGACAGTGCGCATTATAGAAAAAATCGCATTGATTTGATTCACTCTTGCACTGAGGCAAGTAGGAGGATTTTTTTTACAAATTTGGGAAATGCATTGACATCATGGTGGTGTTGTCTTCATTTGGTGAATACTGAGTTTGTATCAACGGTGTGATCTTCTTTTCCACCCTTTTACAGCTCATATTTATTCATGTTTAACAAGGCAGGATGAAAGAGTTTCGCTCTACTTCCGTAGTAATTGCTTCCTTTGCCGACTTCCTCGTGCCCTATGCTATGAATAGTGGCGTTAATTCTAGGCACGAATAAGGCAACCAAATAAAGTGATTTCAATTCATCGTGTCCTTCTACTCTAGTTAAGAGCAAATTCTGTGATTCCTTTGAGTCATTAGTCACCCTTCCCATGGAAGCCGCGCGGTGGGGTAATTAAGAAAAGGTCTTTTTATTATCCTATCCTTTATGTTGCTTCATGTTTGTGTCCTTCCTACAGACAAATTAGTTCAGAAGTTTAGTCTACCAAGCTTCAATCTTGTTTCAATGCATTAGGTGCTAAGAGCGAAACACCTGAGTCACATTACAAAATTACGACTAGTCAAAAATTTTCCAGACAAAAAATGTAATTCTGCACACAAGATGTGCTATCAAATCCAAGTCGTTCTATTTTTCATCTGTCAAACCGAAACATAAAATCCAGCGCGACAGACAATTTCCAACTGAAGTGCGAGGCAAAACCTACATCGTCAACACTTCCGCAGTGAGGGCCTCTCCAAAAAAAGTCATTCTAGGAAAGCAGACGAGTTTAGGTGTGAAATGACTAGTGGGATACGAGAGGGAGTACATAGCGTGAGAAGAGCTGCCGTTGCTGAGAGGGGGTCTGCGTCCATCACGCCGAGATCACACAGCTCAAGGCCCAGCTCGCATAACACGAACACAGGATTGATGTTTACATTCCGTCCTAATTGGATGAGCTTCAGAATGGGCAATTACAGGGCTATGGGCCCCCGTTTGTCGGTAGCACTTGACCCTCTCGGACACGAGCTCTTGTTTGGACATTCACGTGTACAGCACAAATTTAAAAATTGTCCGCTGTCGGGATAATTTTTCAGTGAGCTCAAAATGTCAGAATATAAACATAACATACCGTTGAAATCCTCTACAGCACAGGCGATGGTTAGCACAACGTAAGCCATCTATAAGCAATAAAATATTCATCAAACGAAAACCGGACATTTTCGTAAAACTTTCGAACACTTATTCGACATTACACTCGACCAAAGTGACTCCTTGCAGGTGAACCGGGTTCCTGGACTTAATGCTTCTCAAACGAATTAAAACACTACTCAGAATTTCGAGGTTAACCCTTTAACGTCCGCATTTTGTACTCGTTTTACCGTCATCACAACCACCATAATCAAACTGACACCGGCATCATGTAGTTACCGACGTCACAACGAGAAAATGACTGCAACTCCACAATGAACTTCGAAGAACACATTAGGGCACAATTTAACAAGGAATAAAATATATTAAAGCTGTTTATGAAGGTGGGTTTTGAAATCCAATTTGACTGAAAAGGGTTAACACATGACTCCGTCGTCTGACTTCCAGACTGATGAACATCACGGAGATGAGCTACATAATCGACATTACAAGCTCGCCATATGTTTATTGACGGCGAGCTGAGTGTTTTACGATGTGACACTGATCAGGCAATTTGTAACCGAAATAAATTATTCAACTTTATTGACGTTCTGAGCTGCTGTCATGCTATATTTATACATAATTCATGATGCAAAAAGACAAATACTTCGGAGTGTGCAGAATAAAACTGAAAGGCCATGAACTTCTTATGTTTTACAAGGTAACCATCAAACAGAAGCTAGCGTAGACGAATTAGTGGTACACGAAATATATTTTTAGCATCAGCAAATGTTGTAAAATTATTAAAGGTAATAAAATACTCATTTTATCTGTGACTTATTGGAAAGTTCGAGAAAGTTTAAGCAATGAATATTTAACAATGCAAGCACACCCGTAACCGAACAGGACGCTCAGGGTCATGATAGACTATCTAATTTTTAGACTTATATCTCGACTGTAATTGCAGCCAATTCTTTTGATCTATTCAATAATTATTGAGAAAAATAATCAGTGTTGTTTCGAATACATTTCAACAAAATGAAAAAACATTGAAATGAACTTCAGGACACAGAAACACAATACACGCAGTACGAATTCCACTCCATTGAACAAACGTCTAAGGAAGACTGAAACAAACAATAGAGAGTCAAAATTCCAACCCGTGGAAAACAAACTCGTCGAGTTTCATTCGGAGAAACAAGGAGCATTTGATCGCAAAAAAAATTCCATAGGGAAGAAAGAGTGAGGCGCTCGCGGGCAAATCCTATCTGCAACGTGATTGAAGTTCAGAAAAATACGAAAGCAACCGCTGCTGTTGCCGCCGTCGGAACTGCTCGCTTCCTGCAGACTGAAATAATCAAGGGAATTGAAGCGGGATGATGCGAGTAGAGCAGTGGTTCTTAACCTGGGTTCGATCGAACCCCAGGGGTTCGGTGAGTCGAACCGCTGGGTTCGGCATGGTACAGTTTGTGCACTAATGCAGCAAATAGTTATATACATATGTTACGAATTTGAAGAAGAAAAACACATTTCATTTTTCCATCTACGAAGGGTCCGATGAATGCATGTATGGAACTCCGATGAATGCATGTATGGAAACCTGGTACACTGGATACCACGATTAGATTAGAGTTTAGTTTAGTTTATTAGTTAGTTTAAGCCTCCCTATCCGCTACAAAGGCGATCCAAAGAGAGGAAGGAGGAAGGCACCATTTTGTATGGAGTTTAGGGAACGTGGAATCTATGCAGAAAGGGGCATAGAAACAGTAAGATGAGAAAGAAGTTTATGAAACAAGATCAAAGTTGAAGAAGAAAGTAGTAGGTGTTGAAAAAACAGGACAGCAGTGAACCGAAAAAAGATGGTCCGTAACAGAACAAAAACCTATTTTATTACAACAAAAAGGAAGCCTACCTAACCCTTAGCTCGGGCCCTCACATAGTCCCCCTGGGAGCGCTAATTCCCATAGATACAACAGTTGTATCCCCCTGAGGGGACTGGATACCACGGTAGAGCTAACAAGGTAGAGTCATTTCTATGGTGAAAATACATCTCCTCTTGCTCGCCTAACCAATAGAACGGTCTCATTTCAAACAAACTTTATGACCTCACCATTGCGACATGTCGTTAGGCCAATAGTGTCAGATTTGGGGCTAACAGTGTTGCCAGATGCAATATAAGCGCTGCTATTGGTTCGTTGCCATGACGTCAGCATTGCCACACGGTCAACGGAAAAAAATTTTTTTGCCCCTACAAATATGAATCTTCAACCGTGCTGGATACCCTGATCAGGCACGCATGTCCCCGCCCTTTTTTCTGCCAACTAAAATAGATGCGGAGGGAGCGCGATCGCCATCAAGCACCGGATCTCGACCACCGTATTTTATGGGGCCCTGAATTTCAATTTTCAATTGAATGAAGCGACGTTAGGCACCATAAGATGGATATCCGCAGCCATGCAGTTCAGGCGGCAGTGGGGAGGGAAAGATGTTATTGGGGTGCACAGAGAGCGGATCTGCATCATCACAACGGAGAGGAACAAATACGCTCATCCATGGACCCACCTAGAAATTGTGTTAAAAAAATGTGATCAAATAGATCATGTTTTGGCAAATGTGAGTTTGACAGTTTGACTAGATTACTTATAGATTGGATTAAATGTTAGTTCAAGCCTCCCTAACCACAACAAAGGCATTTCAAAGAGAGGAAGGCCCTATTTAGTATGGAGATAAGGGAACGTAGAATCTATGCACAAGGTGTATAGAAACAGTAAGTAGAGAAAGAAGTGCATGGAACATGATAAAAGTTGAAGTAGAAAGTAGTAGGTGCTGAAAAACAGAACAGCAGTGAACCGGAAAAAGATGGGCTTTAACAAAACAACAAACATTTTTTTTTTAACATAAAGAGGGCCTACCTAACTCTCAGCTCGGCACCTCACATTTTCCCTCCATAGGAGTGCTAATTCCCATAGATACAATAGCTGTATCCTCCTGAGGGGAGTAGATTACTTAAAAACCAAGCATTATTTTGAAAAATCGTAAGTGTATAAAGAAAAATAAAGAATAAAATGCAATTGAGTTTCCTCGCCATACAACCGCTGAATTATGAAATGCAAGCTCAAGGAACATGCACCTCTAATATAAAAAGTCCCTCACAACTTAAATTACACTAAATGATTATTAGATTAGATTATTAGTTAGTTTAAGCCTCCCTATCCGCTACAAAGGCGATCCAAAGAGAGGAAGGNAGTAGTAGGTGTTGAAAAAACAGGACAGCAGTGAACCGAAAAAAGATGGTCCGTAACAGAACAAAATCTTATTTTATTTCAACAAAAAGGAAGCCTACCTAACCCTTAGCTCGGGCCCTCACATAGTCCCCCTGGGAGCGCTAATTCCCATAGATACAACAGTTGTATCCCCCTGAGGGGATTACACTAAATGAAAGAGGCCCAATAAGTAGCTATCAATTTTCGAACCCAAACCTCTATCCAAACACATTCCATAAAATGTAGGATTGTTTCGCTTTAGCAAAGAATTACGGTCAAATACACACATGAAATACCAAGGCAAGCGTTGACTAGCCACATACATCGTAGGATTCTCTTGCACCGCAATGCAAACAAGATTAAATTATGATAAATTATAGATTATAGGTTAGTTAAAGCCTCCCTAACCGCTACAAAAAAGAGCGTATCGAAGAGAAGAAAGAGGAAGCCACTATTTAGTATGGATATTAGGGAATGCGGAATCAACGCAGAAAGGGCATAGAAACAGTAAGTTGGGAAAAAATTACTTGAAAAATGATAAAAGTTGAAGAAATAGTAGGTGCTGAAAAACAGAACAGAAGTGAACCGAAAAAGGTGGTCCTTAACACAGCAAAAATATCTTATTTCAACAAAAAGAAGGCCTACCTAACTCTCAGCTCGGGCCCTCACATCTTCCCCCTGGGAGCGCTAATTCCCATAGATACAGTAATTGTATCCCCCAGAGGGGCACAATGCAAACAAATAACACGACAAATTAATAACATTATGTTAATGTTATTAACACATTGCGAGCGTTGTTTGTTTTCTCAACTCGACATCCGCAGGAAAATGTTATGACTAACAAGAATGCTGTGTGAGCACAAACTTGAAGCAATAATGAAAGCTAGACTAGAGATTCTTACGAGACTAAGAAAATTACGTATCAGCACGGAGCGCTGCCGATAAGAACACAAGGGAACTCTAAAATACAATTTTAGAACTATTTTTTAATATACTGAAACTCAGGAATCACATTTTGAGATCTGATAGTCCATTACAAATTAAGTGAAACAATTCCATTCAAACTAAAGAAAGGCCTACCTAATTTTCAGCACGAGGCCTCGCATCATGTCTGTGACGTATTGCTGAGACTAAACACGAAATTTACGAAAAGAATTCAGCTCTCGGTAATTGCAGTAAGAAAAACTTATTTGAACGCATTCTTCGAACAATTCTGGAAAGGATAACAGATTTTAGAGCAGCGTAAACATCATTTATTTCTTTTTATCGAACGCAATATGCTAAGGCGCCTGAGAATCCTGCGTCAGTGTCGCGAATTGCCATGAGCATATTTCGGGAGGAACGCAGAGATTGGATAGAAAATAGGTCTGCGTAGTAACATAACACAGCTGAATTGCAATAATTTAGAAACATACAAGACATACATGAAGACCTGAATTGCAGCACGAGTACACAACACCAGGAACGTGACGCTGAATTAAGCAGAGCACGGAGGCAACATTAAACTGTCACGAAGTAAACTGTGGTGTGATCAACAGCACGCACGGTTCGATTTACCATTGATAAGCTCATTTCTAATTCACTCGCCATTTCTGAACGCTTCCGTTCAAGGACTTACGAATTTTACGCGACATCGCTCGATACCAACAAAACCAGTTCCAGGTTTTGGCTATGGTAAGGATCAACGGACACAAGTACACGTGCTTACCTTGAAAAAATTATTCTTGAAATTTGATGGACATGAAAATTTAACTTTTGCAAATTTTCAATTTTTACAAAATGTTCGTAAGGTTGCTTTGTCGCGCCCGTGCTTTCATTCACGAGGAATTCATCGTTCAGATAAGAAAGAAGAACGCTCCCTCGCACGTAACTTTAGTTACCGTCTCAACCAATAGATTAGCGGACAAAAAACTGATAAAAAGCGGTCTCTGCTTTTACTTACAAGGAATTCATCTTTCAGTTACGAAGGAAGAACGCTTCCTCACACGTAACTTCAGTAACCGTCTCCACCAACAAATTAGCTTGGGAACACACGCTGATAAAAAGCGGTCCCGAGTAGCGGGGAAGCGGCAGCACGTCGAGGACATGATAGAGAGGCCGCCCAATGACGCTAATGAGCACTGCCGTAAGTCGGCCAAGGCGCCCCAGCCGGCAAGCGCAATAAAATTACGCATCGAAACGAGAACAGCACAGGAAGTTCGAAATGAACGCCTCAATGGCGTAGAATCTCTTCACTAGCTTCAAACACTAGCTTCAAAAGTGAAGAAGAGTTGGTTGCAATGAACAATTTTCAGTGGGAGATATTCGTGGCGTGGGAGTCTCGTAGATACAATCGAATAGAAAACGGATATTTATGCTGGCATCGATGAGAGCCGCGAGCACGTCGGTCACACGCTGTCAATTCTAGCGTGAATGAGGGCAAAAAGAAACATGCTCTCTAATGAAACGAGCTTGGAGTACGAAGGCCTCTCGTCAAGTTTCATTGATGCTGCGGCGAGCAGCTACGAATGACTAATGAATTTGAAACCGCTAAACGCAAAAAAAAAAGCCTTTTAGAATTCACGTAAATGCAAACGCTCCGCAGCGGCAAATTCGCGAACAATGTGAAAACAAATTACGGCAGAATAAAATCACTGTATGCTTTCTATCTCACAGAGCAAATTCTTAAAGGAAAGGACCCAAGTATTATGTACCCAGGTAAACGCTACCAACGTTCACCGAGCATAATAACGGAAAGAGGCAATGACGAGAGACCACAAGCTCAGAGGGAACAGAGAAAACAATGCAAATAAGTCTAGAATCCCTTCCGTCAGCATGAACATCGCATCCAAAGCCCACGGCTGTGCAAGACAGCGTCTGTTGCATTGCAGTATTTTACAGCGCTAACAACACAGAATTCCTTCCAGGGATGCAAGACTCCCATGATATTCTTAACGAACAAGTCAAGGACATAAACGAGCATAGAAGCAAGACACATTTCCTTTGAAACTACAGGGTATTTGCGGATCTGCTCGTCAGCGAGGAAAATGTAAAGCAAGATGAAAAACAAGCGTAGCGCAGCATTTTGTGGAGGATTAGCGTCTTTTGTATTTTGTAGAGCACGTAGCCGGTCCACGGTAAACGTACATTGTAAATCCCCAAGCTCCGCAAAGGAAAAAAAATGCAATCAAATATCCTCATCGCTATAAGTTAAGTGATTCACTCCAGGGCCCAGAGAAGTCGCTTCCTTTTTCTTCATGATGCCAGAGCAAATTTTATATCCTCTGCAAGAATAGTTTGAACAGAGCAGACACAACAACACGCCGTGATGGAAGGAGTCTCACGCAGTATCGAATGGCCAGGAGGAGCAAAATGAAACCCGCAAAAATGCAATACCAAAAAAGGCAGAAAGTGCAGAAGAATTCAATGCAACGCAGAGCTAAAAGCTTTCGACAGTAAATAAGAATTCCTAACAATAGCGCGAAGAAACGTGAGCACCGGACAGCTAGAAAAAAAAGTGATATTCATCGAAAGAAATTAAACTGAAAGACATTGTATAAAAAATAAAACTGAAACGATCAAATAAAGGAAAGGATTTAACTTAGGATACAAAACGATCATATATATCATTTAAAATCGTCAAATATAGAACACAAAACGATAACATGTTGAATATGAAATGAACAAATATAGGATGTAAAACGATCAAATATGTTAAATAAAATACGCCAATAGAAAATGTAAAATGATAAAATACAGGTAATAGATCGAATAGAAGAAGGAGAAGCGAACAGAGAGTGAACGTCAGAAGAACTGAACAGGGACGAACGGTCAAAGCGAACAGAAACATAAGGAACTTCCAGACCAAGTAACACGCATGGATGTGGCGGTAAGAGAAGAAAATAAACACAAAGAATGTAAGAGAAGAGTGGGAGTGAGCGCGTAGAGAATAAGAGAAACACATTGAGGGAGGCAAGGTAGGAGGGAGGGTGGGAGGGCTGTGGAGGGAGCGGCATTGGGGGAGCCCCGAGATGGAATCAATACAAGCACCACAGCATTCCCTCACCTCCCCCTTCCCTCGCTCAGGTCGCCCTCATCCAGTCCCTCGCTGGGTGCGAGGGGAGACCACCCTCGGGAGAGCGTCAACGGAGAGACACCAAACTTACACCGCGCACTCAAACAGCCTCGAAATGGAGAGCTTGGAAGCAGCACAAGTACTTTTTGGTACACAAGGAACGCACTTAGTGTTTACACAATCAAATCTTCAGGAATAATTTTTAAGCGTGACGTAGAATACCATGTTTGAGATTCAACTTATTAAACTAAACCAAGCAACGCGGAAACAAGGCACGCGTCAAGTATGAATAATTTTTTTTAAATAGCGATTTCAATTTTTAAACATATTGCGAAGAAATAGTGTGAAAAACCTGAAATAAAATATTGCCACTTTCAAATCATCCGAGCAACAATAAACAGGAATTTTACCTGAATGGACCCATAATTCAGCTCAACACACAATTGAATCCGCTTTTGCTCTTTACTTACTTAGTATTGTCATTTTCGAACTTCGAAACATTGCCTTTCGAATAAAAACTTATGTATTTTTATATATAGAAATATCTACGATAATTTACCTCTCAATCTCAATGTAAGACAAATCATAATTCTATAAATACCCACACAAAATGAATATCGTAAAAATTCTATAAAAAAAATCATTTTCGAAAAAAATTTGGGCTTCAGAGTCCTCAAGGCGGCGCTGAGCACAGCAACAACTTCAACGTAAAGCGCAAAAGCTAACTCCAACGTAACTGCTCATAAAATTCTGAATTAAAAATTTCCTTTTTTGGTGGGCCAAAGAGAACAAATTCTTGTATCGTTAGTATATGATTCCATTATTCACAGCAACGAGAATCAGTGAAAAAGAAAGGAACATTTAGTTATATTTTCACATACGATACACAGACCAGAGAAACAGCAAGTTAAGAAGGGAGAGGAAGAAAAGGCAGAGAAGATAACAAAAAAGGCTTGAAAACTGAAAGAAGCTAGGTAGGTATGATAGACAGAAATCCCGAAGGAGGCACGAAAACTGTAAGACGCTAAGTGGGTATGATAGATAGAAATCCCGGAGATCTATCGTAGCTGAGGTAACAAAACAGTAACCCCTAGGGGGCGCCAGTCCCCAGAGCATAGGATAGACGAATCTGAACCTAATGCCTGTCTATCCTAATCCTTGAACCCTAATAGGATAGACGAACCTCGAGGGTTGAGAGAACAAAACCTGGTTTATCACGCTGGTGCGGTCATCACGATTGACAATATTCAGGCAAGGCTACGCAACAAAGCTCCACTTGAGATAAAGCCAAGTTAGGCCTTTGAGGATATCGTCCAGGCAATCTGAGCACTTCCACTCATTTGGCCAGGAGCGATGAGAAAATCGTCAAACCTCAACACAGAAATTGCACTACGATTCCACAAAACGAGAGATCCAACATATTGGGATTTTAAAAGTAAAAATCCCGCGACATGGTATTCTTTAATCAATTTCTCAGTATCTAGGCGTATTTAATGCAGGACGTGAAAGTGCTGTTGCTAAAAGTTCCACAACAAATTCGACTACAAATACGTCTTGAATGTAAATCAAACTAGATCACTTGTTACGGACAATTTTTTGGTTCTCTGTTCTTATTTTAGCACCCATATCTCTCCTGTTGGATTTTTACCTTGTTTCATAAGCTTCCTCCAATCGGGCTGTTTCAATAGAAAACTCAATGCAAATCCGGCCAGTGAAATGCCAATGCAAAGTACGAAAGACACATCGATGCAGATGGACAATGACAAACAACGCATGACATTTTAGCACCTCAACCACTTGCCAGGAGAGATTATTGCCGAAATTACCACCAGAGACAGTATCTACCTTCTCTTCTTCCAACACCTCATCGAATGGTCACAGCGAGGATAGCCCGTGTCGCTTCAAGTGGTAAGACAGATGAGCTTTTTGACTCATCAGAATCGTTCAATTTAGCCAAATTTCGCTTCAAAAGAGCCAACTTTAATAGCTCTGGTAACAAAATCAACCCAGGCCACGAGTGTCCCAAGTGAAACGAGAGCGCAAGTAGAGGACAGGTGTGTCGTAAACAGACACCTCGTATGGTTTGTCTATCAATTGATGACTTTAATATTGTGCAATTTTAAAGACCAACATGTTTTACATTTCATGTACCAACTTGGAAATAAATAATTTTCTATTTATCTTTCCTTCTCTGTCAGCCGAAACCCAACAAGTCATACATTTCATGTACCCACTTTCTTAAAAATAAACGGTTTTTCTTCCTTTCTCTCTCTGTGTGAGCGGAGGCCTAATGGCAGGACGAGAATATTAGAGGCGCTCGTTTGAAATATTCACGAGATCGCGGCCGCGACGCGTCCCACACCAGCTGCACGCACGCCGAATGCTCTAAACTCGCCGCCGGTACTGCGCCCAGAATATCCAACTTCACAAGCTGGAGACTCGAGAAAATTAGCGTCGTAAACTGGAAACCGTCGTAAGCCGAGATCTTTGTGAGATGAAAAACGTTCTAAAAAAGTACGATCTTTTCGAGTCTCATAAGCCTTCAAAATGAAATCTAATTCTCTGGCATGAACAAAACTTTACAAGGGGACACTTCATATGGAAATATCCTTACTGAAAGCAAGACGCCATTTTTTTCAAAGTTCTTCAAGTACCAAGCTTCCTACTATTTATTGTCAAAAATCTTCATCCTAGGACAATTCTTCTCGATATTACCCACGTAAATATTTATTTTACAGGGAAACCTAGCAATTATTTGTAATTTAATTAAAAGTAAACTATTCTCGCCGCTCCCAAAATTAAATAGAAGTCGAAACTTTCAGGAACGATACGCTCAGCAAAAAAAAATCCGCAATTTTTTCAGCTTTACGTGAAACAAGAAAAAACCTGGAAAATAGCGGGCGTATAACTCAAATTAAGAAAGGCAGGTTCCCATCTCGTGAGGCCTACAAGAAACCTGGGATTCAGGTCAAGTTAACGCTTAAATGCAGCAATAAGAGAGACTTACGAGGTCAAGGGAAGCTAAAAAGTGCGCACAAGCAAAATAGCGGCTACGGCGCAAATTGCGCAATTCCTACCAACAAATTTAGGAAGCTCTGCTAGCAAGAAAAAACAGAAACAGAGCGCGGACATTCTTCGCGGAGAAAATTTATTTGAGTTGCGCGCGTCTTTGAGAAGCCTTACAAAGTAGCCCATGGAAGGAAGGGCTGAGATTAATTAATTACACAGCGTTGCTAAATTACAGAAGAGGTACGTGTTGCATCACCGAGCTACAGGAGCGCCCTCAACAAATTAAATTCTGTCTAAGAGACTTGTTCTTTTCTAACTAAATAATGGCTAACTTTGGATAACGTTAGATAGTAGATCTCAGACCACTAATATTGAAAGTGCCAAGAACTTACACAAAACGAGTACTACATATAGAAAACCTTAAGAATACTCGAAAAATCATCTTGACATGTCTGACAAGATACACTAAATTATAAGTTAGTTGAAGTCTTTCTGTCCATTACAAAAATGTTCTCGAGAGAGGGAGTAGGATACTACATTTAGTACGGAATTACGGAGACGGGAAAATTTAGATTAGATTATTAGTTAGTTTAAGCCTCCCTATCCGCAACAAAGGCGATCCAAAGAGAGGAAGGAAGAAGGCATCATTTAGTATGGAGTTAAAGAAACGCGGAATCTATGCAGAAAGGGCATAGAATCAGTAAGATGAGAAAGAAGTTCATGAAACAAGATCGAAGTTGAAAGAGAAAGTAGTGGGTGTTGAAGAAAAAAGGACAGCAGTGAACCGAAAAAAGATGGTTCTTAACATAACAAAAGTATTTTATTTCAACAAAAAGAAGGCCTACCTAACTCTCAGCTCGGGCCTTTACATTGTCCCCCTGGAAGTGCTAATTCCCATAGATACAATATTTGTATCCCCCTGAGGGGACGGAGACAGGAAGAGTGTCCCCCGCACCCTGCGTATAGAAACAGCCAGATTGGATGAAGTTTAAGAAACAAGATAAAAATACAACATGAGAGATACGGGTGCTAAAATAAGAACAGAGAACCAAAAAGATTCTTAATAACAAAACAACTCTTCTATTTCAGTAGAAAAAAGGCTTTCTTTACCTTCACCTCGGGACATCACACTTTCCCCCTGAATACGCTGATCTTCTTAGATCACTCATAGATGAATCCTCTGAGGGGCCTTTTACCCATTTTTCTACAAAAAATGAGGGCTTGATTTTATTGAAACAAACCCTTAAAGTATACTATACTCGACAGCAATATTGGTCAACGTAATATTGAAATGTTTGTCTATAATAAACTCACAGCCAGATACAGCTCCACATTGTTACGACTGATGAGAAATTACCTCACTGACGACCGAAGCTACTCACTACAGAACAGCGAGGGTTACCAAAGTCGTCGTGGGACAACAATGGCCTCACCGATACACTCAAATCCCAGAGTTTTCAATCCAATTCCATTAATTTATTGAGGAGAGCAGCTCGCTTGTTTTCATTAGAAGGCCCACGACATCCTCTCGACCACCGCCACCACAACACAATCGAGGACAGTAAGAAAATATCGGGCCTGGTCACGTGCTGTGCAAGCAATAAAAGCTAGTACGGCATTTGAAGGCGGCTATTTTCCTCTCTCGAAGCCACATTATGAGCGCACACACCTGGCGTCTCAAGCATTTTCAAATACGGTAAAATGTCTCGAAGTCATAAAACCACACACAAAAAAAATGGCGGGCGAGATCATTTGTATATCATATTTATCCTCACAACGAGAGTCATTTGCGGTCTTTCTGCGATGGCTAAGACTAAAGGAAGCATTTCTTGTTTCAACATCAATTTAAACGGTAGGCAAATTTGAGCGTAACAAAAAGTTTTAAAGTGATTAACTTGCTGTCGAATTTAGCCTTGCGTCATTTTAAAAGGCCTAATATTGTATACCGGAAAAAACGCTATCACTCAACGCATTCCCTAGAAATGCCAAGTAATGCTACTTCATTAACGAACGAATAAACTTCATATTAAGGAACAAATTTGTGTCTAAATATACAAAGCACAGCGTGGAGAAGACGGAAACAAAAAATAACAAACCTTTAAGAAGGAAGTCCTCTTGTTCACTTAATTAAAACAATAAGGAAAGACCTCGACAACGATTTCGCACCGCGTTTTTCCACGGGATTGTATCAGCTGCACTGATACAAATACAGAGATTGTTATCACAACCATAAAATTAAAACGGACTGGAAGGCAAGGCTATGGCGAGGGGTCCATTTTGCAGACTCTGGGCATGCGTGACGCAAGCCACACACGCACTTGCGCGGCTGGTATCTTGCATCTCATTTACGAAATGCGCAAGTTCTTCTGTAAACGTGCTCTTTATTTCAGATACAGCTCTTGCTCAGTTTCTATTGGTTTCTCTAAACCTATGCTAACAGGTTTTATAATCCATGAAACTCAAAATTATGTTTAAATTTCCTACATGCAGCAAAAGCTAGCTATTCATAAGAGGTGTTTGTGTTACATGACACTAATGAGCACAGTACGGGCAAATAAATATTAAGAAAAATAGTTCGCAGTCAATTGACCCTTTAAATTGTACACAATCCTTTCATTCTGTACAGCTTGGAGCGAACAGGCAGATGTCTTACGAGAGGATCAATATAATTTTGTGAAGAGCAACATAGAAAACATTTCGTTGCCATGTTCTAGACGCCTAACTTTTGCCCTTCTGTTGTCAAGTTCAAAGGACAACACAAGGCTGTTCAACTCTGAATTTCAGCAAGGAAATTAAAAGATTATTTTGGTTCGTTACTTACGGCTTCCGGGTTCAAGATTCGAACTTGAGATAATACATCAGAGAACATCGAGAAAATCTAGAGGTACATACGAGTTCATACGCTACACAACTTCTGACCTTCACATCAAAATTGGCGAATAAAAAATGCAAGATCTTTGAAAACTAATTAAAGATACTTTGATGAAGTTCACCGAAGTTACGAATGAGACCATATTAAAATGGGCGGACAAAAAATGCAAGATCTGCGAAAACTAATTAAAGATACTTTGATGAAGTTTACCGAAGTTACGAATGAGACCAAATTAAAATGGGCGGACAAAAAATGCAAGATCTGCGAAAACTAATTAAAGATACTTTGAAGTTGATTGAAATTATGAATGGCTATTTGCGAGCACTGGCATTGTAAGTACTGGAGATCGCGTACGCAAAAACGGTCAAGAAATTTTCGTGTTGTCACGTGCTCCTCATCGGCTAACAGAATTGCAATGACCAAGTTGCACTGCGAGACGTGAATGAAAGGTAGAGCTAGAATTAGTCTTCAAGCTTCACACCTACAGATGAAGTTTACAGATTAGATTAGATTATTAGTTAGTTTAAGCCTCCCTATCCGCTACAAAGGCGATCCAAAGAGAGNGTTGAAAAAAAACAGGACAGCAGTGAACCGAAAAAAGATGGTCCGTAACAGAACAAAAACCTATGTTAATTCAACAAAAAGGAAGCCTACCTAACCCTCAGCTCGGGCCCTCACATAGTCCCCCTGGGAGCGCTAATTCCCATAGATACAATAGTTGTATCCCCCTGAGGGGGATGAAGTTTACACTAACTCAAAGAATAAGAGAACGAACTGGAAATTTCACGGATCATTTTTCGTTCCATGTTAGACTAAACATCGGCAAATATATAGATGATCATGTAGAAAATTTTGCGACAATAGAACCACTCCCACGAACATTAGGCATAAGAATACTGCACTGCTGAATGACAGTGTATGCCCAAACCATTCTTGACATAAACTCCACACTTGAAATGTGATATCGTAGGAGGGCAGAGCGCAGCACTTGGCATTCACAAACGTGTAACCAAAGAAACAAATTTTGGCTGACAATTCCAGTAGGCGTTCTAATCAGGCCAAACACGGTCATTTTTGTAATGATAAATGCCAAACACACGCATTGCGAAGACACGATAAAGAGACCTATGCACGCACTGGGCGCACCAGCAACCGGCGTCCGATCCGGATGTTCTATCATCACGCATGCGCAACTCTTCATGCAAAAGTCACGTTAATCTCGGATTCAAAGACCCAAAGCTCGGATTCACGGCCCAAAGCTCTTCTTTTGCTTACCGGAGCCAAGAAATATCCAACTTTCAACCCACACGGTTTCTTCCAAGATGGAAACAATTTCGCACTTTTGCGCAAATGCTCTGAAATCCTGAGAGCAAGGAAAATGAATCAGATTTCCCCAGAGCTCAAACACGAAGAACGAAACTCGCGAAAGAGTCGCCGGGTTCGTAACGCATACATGTGGGAGTAAAGAAACATCATTCATAAGAAGCAACTGACGTGCGATACAAAGGAAGGAAATGAGACGTTTGGCTTGCGTTAGGTAAGCAGGCGAACGGAGGATCGCCTATAGATGCAAAACCACCGGTGCTGCCATAGCGTGAGGTTTACCGCCACATATCGCCAACCCAGGTGCAGTTTGGAGATGTGCAAATTGAGTGTTTATTGCTAAATTGAAAACAAACAAATAAATAATATCCATTAGTAACCTAATCTAGCCTCACGTTATAGTCCTAGCTGGAGGTAGTAGATCTCATGCATGGAGTGGTAGAGCTCACACTACAGCAATACCAAACCACCACCTCCAATCACTCTAATGCGCTGAAATAAATTCAACAGCTTCAAATTGGCTCGACCTCACGCAGTCGTGTCCTGGTCGCCACATAGCCCCCCCCCCTCACAGAAGATCATTAGCAATGAAAGAACTTTGTGAATACATTGCATCGCTCCACCACACAAAATGCTCACACTTAATGAGAGGCCATACTTCTTTTCAGAGTCGTTGACCTTCTTCTCTGATACAAGGAAACCAGCCCTTTGATGTAATTCTTATCCGATGCTGAAAGCATCAGTCTCAACTGCGATAGAAATCATCGGTCTATTCTTTCAACACTCAACACAATGAAGCAACGCGGGACGGAAGTTAATTACACAGAAGTTCTGAAAAAACGGAAGAGCAAAAACATGAGATAAGATTAAAAACAAGCGCTGATAAGAATACTTAAAAAGCACTAAATGAAACAACAAATGTAAGCGTATCAATAGTACCAAAAGCGGTACAGACTGCACGGTCAGTATTAGTCATCTTTCAACATTTCTACAAACATTTGTGCGAATAATAGCGGTTTATAATGCCTATCTAAATCCAGATTAGAAGTTAGTTTAAGCCTCCATAACCGCTAAAAAAAAGCTTTCCAAAGAGAGGAAGGAGAAAGATACCATTTAGAATGGAGATAAGGGAACGCGGAATTTATGCAGAAGGGGCATGAAAACAGTAACTTAAGAAAGAAGTTAATGAAACATGATAAAAGTTGAAAAAGAAAATAATAGGTGCTGAAAAACAGGACAGTAGTGAACCGAAAAAAAGATAGTCATTAACATAATAGAAAACCTTTCAACAAAAAAACTACCTAACTCTCAGCTCGTGCCTTGGTAAACACAATATCGCACGAGGAGCAGCACGTGTAAAGGATATTTCGAGCGCATGATCACGGCCACGGCCTCATTCCGTTTATCACATGTAGGAAAGCCTACAATGTAGGCTAAAATGTTAGCATCGTCGCTCTGTTACAAGATTTTTCATTTGAATAGTGCAGAACGTATTAGATCGGCATGTAACAGCGTGCCATAAAAAATTCGGCGAACAGAATCAGAATCGCAATGACTGACAAAAATTTCCTGAAACGTGTAAAACAGAAGCATGTCTTTATCCTGAGAAGTATGACGCTAGATAAAAATTATTTTTATGGTTTAATTACTTTACATGGAATGGGCGTGAACTAACCAGGTACACAATGGGTAATTTGTCAAGCATATTTCACGAGCTGAGCCCAGCCAGTCATGAGACGAACCGCCGCAGTAAAACAGATTTACTGGACAGCGAAAACGCGAGTGTGCCGCACTTAGATACGCTAATAAGGATTCAAAATTAATAGGAAATTAGCTCAGCCTCGACGCTAAACCTCAGCACGCCCGGGGCACAACTATTACATGCAGCTGCTGAGCAAGTAATGACCAGCAAATGGAGCTTGTTTTAAATTAAAGCGGTAAGGAGGGCGTTCTTGTGAAATGAAGATGTGAACAAAAAATAAACTCAAATCTAAAAGAAGATTCATAACAAGAAGAAGATTCATAACAAGAAGAAGACTCAAACCAAAGAGAAGAAGACACACACGCGCCGAGAAGACTAAGCCAAGAAGAAGACATCCAAGATGTCAACTTAGGGAAAGACTGAAACAAAGGAAAAACTGTTGTAAATTGTTGAAATATTTAACAGAAAAATTTCTCCTAGATATCCTTCGGTTGGCAAAAATGTAAGACAAGCTCAAATTAGAGTTGTTAAAAATTTAGCTGATACCTTGCTACAAGTGTCACGCCCACATCTACACCCACGGAGAGCATGTACAACTTCGCCGGTGCTTTTTCTTTACATCAAATTAAATACGACACGAAACGCTTCATATCGATACTTGGTCATGGGGATCACTTAACATCTGGCCACCACGCACGGTTGCCAGATATTGAGTACTAAACTCATTTATATGGAAACTAGCAAGCAATTTTGATTTCGGGAAATTGAGATTTATAGTTCAAATTTATGCCTGTTGTAATTCTTAACTATAATGTTCAGCGTGTTTATTCTGTGATACATAAACGCAATAATTGAGCTAAATTAACCCTGACTCCACTCCTAGAAGCAGGCACGCCGTTATCGGAAAACTAATCCTAGAGAGGGTATGAAATCACTAGTGTACGCCTGCCAAAGAAAAGAACACAGTCACGTTTATGAACTCCGAGGCACTACTATTGACATGCGTCGCAGAACCTTAACTAAAAGTAAAATAATTTATTTAATGCCACTTATCATCCGGCAACCTATTATCATCATCATCATTTAGTGCACATAAAACTTTTGACTTTAAAATGATAGCAAGTCAATGGTCACAACCACATTTTCCATATCCAAGAGCAACTGCTCTAGCATCCTTTTGGGCACCAAAATTTTCTATCTTATGTAAAGAGGATTACGGTTAGCACTACAATACTCAATCCGATGGAATGGTCTCGAGTTCATTTGATCCAGTCGTTTTGAAACCCACGGAACGCATTCACACCCTCCAAAATAAACCTAATACTCAGAGTTCAAGCTGTGCGACCCCCTTTACTCAGATCTAATCCTGTTGGAAGACTTGGCTTCCAATTGGAATATGCCATCAAAATTCTATCCCGTTATAACACTGATGAAATTTCTTTACCCTCAAGCGGGAGAGTGGCAAGCGGGAGAGTGGCTAGCGTTAGACGGACGCTGCTCCCGAAAGTAGAAAAAAAAATCAGCGCTCAACGAGAAAAGCCAGTTGTCTCTAGAAGCTGAGACAAGTATACACTCGCTTCTAAAATAAAACCTCGTGCATAGACGAGATGAGTTCACGCATCCGGACGGCAGAAACGCGTTAGTATGAATATTATTTGGTTTCGGCATTTGTTGAAGGCCAAATATCGAAAAAAATATGGGTAAAGATTTGAAGTTCTGAAAAACCACAACAAATCAATACTGTTAATACATTCATACTTTACTGACAGTTCTTGAACCCGTGCAATTAAACATGAGAATAATCTTACAACAATAATTTGAAATAAAAACTAAAAACAGGAGCCACCTGTACGGCAACATTTTTCTCTGACGTGCGAGTTTTCTTTAAGATTCTCCTACACCACGTTTCAAAAGCCAGCTCTTTATTGCGTGGAAAAGATATATTTGAGAGCACATACACTTGCAAGTCTTCAGATGTAACACATGCCCCAGACGAAAGACCGATGTAAGAAGAAGCCTTTCAGCAACAAATCCTTCCCAAAATTATGGCGTTTTCATGAGACTCCCATCCTGTTCCTGGAGCACATAAAGATCCTCGATTCAATCTCCTCTCGGGACGCTAAGCATCAAATCAATCTCGTCCAACATCCACAAGAAAGTCTGTCAGCGACGCCATACCTCATGCCAGCCCCGGAAAGGAACGCAGAAACCTAAATTTGACTCCTGAACCTGCCAAGTAAGCTCCTTGGCATGGAATCTTACGAGACCTAAAATCGTAATCCAATCGTGTTATGGGCGCGCAATAATGAATGGGCCTAAACTGACGCAGGTCCGGGGCGGGGCACGGGCACCTAAAGGCGGGCTGCCAGAGTGGCCTTCTCCTCGCACAATTGTTAAATTCGAGCTAATTTATTTATAACACGTTGCTCGCGTATTCGGCCACATGTGCCTCAATAGGTGAATTGCTCATTCACGTACCGGTATAAATGAACGGTATTTAATTTTTTTTCGCGACATTTTAAAAACATAACTGCTATCATAAAACGTGAAATGCTATTCTACATTTCTTTTTTACACATCTTAAAGACACAAATAAATTCGAGCAGTAAAGTCGATTTCCTAATTCTGCTACTTACAACCTAACAAAACCAACCGTTAACAATCGCGGAAACGCGGTGAACGTGTTAAAATCAGGCTTAATACGGGAATCTTTGCTACAAATGGGGCCAAATTAAGGCAATCCTGGCTACAAATGGGGCCAAATTAGGGCAATCCTGGCTACAAATGGGGCCAAATTAGGGCAATCCTGGCTACAAATGGAGCCAAATTAGGGCAATCCTGGCTACAAATGGGGCCAAATTAGGGCAATCCTGGCTACAACAGGGGCCAAATTAGGGCAATCCTGGCTACAATAAGGGCCAAATTAGGGCAATCCTGGCCAGAATAGATTAAACCAGAACTTGCTACAAAAAAGAGCTAATCGAAGAGAGGTAGGAGGAAGGCACCATTTAGTAAATAGATGAGGGAATGAAATCTATGCAGAAGGAGCATAGAAACAGTAAGTTGAGAAATAAGTTCATGAAACAAGATAAAAGTTGGAAGTAGTGTGTGCTGAAAAACAGGACAGCAGTGAACTGAAAAAGGTAGTTTTAAACATGGCACATTTTCCACTTGGGAGCGCTAATTCCCATAGATACAACAGTTGTATCCCCCCTGAGGGGTCCTGGCCAGAACAAGGGTCAAACTAAGGTTGTCTTGGCCAGAACAAGGGCCAAACTAAGGTTGTCTTGGCCAGAACAAGGGCCAAACTAAGGTTGTCTTGGCCAAAACAAAGGCCAAACTAAGGTTGTCATGGCCAGAACAAGGGTCAAACTAAGGTTGTCTTGGCCAGAACAAGGGTCAAACTAAGGTTGTCTTGGCCAGAAAAAGGGCCAAATTTAAGCAATCCTAGCTAAACAAGGGCCAAATTTAAGCAATCCTAGCTAAACAAGGGCCAAATTTAAGCATTCCTAGCTAAACAACGGCCAAATTTAAGCAATCCTAGCTAAACAAGCGCCAAATTTAAGCAATCCTAGCTAAACAACAGCCAAATTAAAGCAGTCCTAGCTAAACAACGGCCAAATTTAAGCAATCCTAGCTAAACAAGGGCCAAATTTAAGCAATCCTAGCTAAACAAGGGCCAAATTTAAGCAGTCCTAGCTAAACAACGGCCAAATTTAAGCAATCCTAGCTAACAAGCGCCAAATTTGAGCAATCCTAGCTAAACAAGGGCCAAATTTAAGTAATCCTAGCTAAACAAGAGCCAAATTTAAGCAATCTAAGTTAGAACAAAGCCCAAATCAGGGCAATCCTGGCCAACACAAAAGCTAGTCCGGCAAGCCTGCCTAGGGGGCACAGCCATCACTCGCAATTCGGCCATAATCGCCCGTACGGCTGCCCAGATGAGCTGAGCCCGTGACGCAAGCACGCCTGCTTTGCTGACGTCACGCGGCACCCCCTCCACCCCTACTTCCTGCCCTGATCCCCTCCTGCTGCTCCCCGTCCCCCTTCAGTCCCTCCCCGTCAACTTTCAGTCCCTCCCCGTCCCTCTTCCCTCCCTCCCCGTCCCCCTTCAGTCCCTCCCCGTCCCCCTTCAGTCTCTCCTAAGCCCTCTTCAGTC
>JACJUY010000109.1:225145-309204 GCA_014220935.1 Platorchestia sp. MABIK | reverse complement strand
TCATTATTATGGGTGATCTGAATGCCAAAAGCATGACTTGGGGTTCCCAAGTGACAGAATCAAAGGGGGAGAATGATAGAAGAATTGCTTCTCGAGAGTAATCTATCAATTTTGAATGATGGTTCTCCGACCCACTACCTTGAACGAACTAATACTCACTCGGTAATAGATTTAACAATAGCCTCTTCAGATTGCATGGTGGACTTTAATTGCACTACATTAACCGAACTGCACCACAGTGATCACTACCCTATTCTTCTCGGTCTCAAAACACCATCAGTCATCACTGAACTACCAGACCGCTTCGATATCCGGCGAGCTGACTGGCGACTATTCAAAGAACTGACGTCTACAAACATAACAGTAGGAGATATCCCTGACATTGATAATTTAGTGGCTTCTTGCAGACGCTGCAAAACGTTCTGTACCATTGAAATCTTCCAACATGAAGAAACCTCCCGTCCCTTGGTTTAACGACGCATGTAAAGAGGCCCGACGTGCCAGATTACGTGCTGAGCGTGCTTTGCAGCGTAGATATTCATTTGAAAATAAAATAGCGCACAATTTTGCAAAGGCCAGATGCTGTTAAATCTTCAAACAATCACGGAGAGAATCGTGGAAAACCTAAGTCTGTTCAATTAACAGTCAAACTTCTATCAATCAAGTGTGGAGGAAAGTGGGGAAAATGATTGGGAAATATACCTTGCAACTAACACCAGTTTTAGAAATACCTGGCAGAGGTGAAGTCACTGCCCACAATGAAGTGGCAGAGGAATTGGCAGCTTACTTTACCTCGGCATCTGAAAATTACTCAAACAATTTTTTGCGGCATAAAACTCACATAGAAAGTAGACCTATTATCTTTCATAATGATGAACTTTAAAGACATTACAATACAAAGTTAACAATGCGAGAATTCCAATGTGCCCTGTCCACAACTCGGGATAGTAACCCTGGAGAAGATCAGGTAACTTATTCAATGCTGAAGTCCGCTCATCCTTCTTTACAATCTTTATTATTGAACACATATAACAAAATCTATTCAGAACAACCTTTCCCTGCAACTTGGAAAACAGCAATAATCGTTCCTATTTGAAAACCTGGAAAAGACCCATACAATCCATCAAACTACCGTCTAATATCACTCACTAGTTGTCTTTGTAAACTCTTGGAAAAAATGGTCAATGCCAGACTAATGTGGATACTGGAGCAAACTCAAAAAATATCCCCAAAACAATCAGGTTTCCGTAGAAATCGGTGTACCATTGATAACATAGCGGAATTTGAGCAGGATGCCTTAAATGCTTTCGAGAATAGGCAACATGTGATAGCGATCTTCTTTGATACAAAGAAAGCGTACGATACTGCCTGGCGACATGGGATGTTGAAAACACTAACCAGGTGGAACATCCAGGGAAATATACTCAAATTCAGAGCTAACTTTCCAGCTGATAGACTCATAAAAAGTACGAGTAGGCCGTACCTTATCCACACCATTTCCGATCAATGATGGAATCCCGCAGGGTAGCATACTATCTTGCACCTGCTTCATAATAGCTATTAACTCCATAACTGAAAATTTGCCATCTAATGAGAACCATTCTCTCTAAGTAGATGATTTCACTATATGGTCCTTTGGACGAATGATCGCAAGTATAGAACGCAGACTCCAACTAACCCTTAATAAACTTACGACCTGGAGCAACTGCAGCGGTTTTTCCTTCACGATAGAAAAATGTGTAGCCATGCACATTTGTAAAAACGTAACTGTCCCAAACTCGCGAACAATTTTTCCTTAAATCACCAAGCAATCCGGAATGTCGATCATCACAAATTCTTGGGAATTATTATAGATGATCGACTAAATTGGAAGCAACATATCATGACTTTGAGAGCTTCATGTAACAGTAGTCTGAACTTACTCAAGCACCTTTCGCACAAAACATGGGGAGCAGATCGCCTAACTTTATTCTGATTATATATTATGCTTATCAAACCAAGACTGGACTATGGCTCCAAAATTTACTCTTCCTCACCTCGATCAATTTTAGAACGACTCGCCCCCATTCACAACGCTGCGTATAGCGACAGGCGCACTTCGCTCCTCGCCGTTGCCCAGCCTGTTTGCCAATTCTGGAATTAAACAACTAGAAACATGTCGAAAAATCAAGAAATTCAATACATATGCACGCATCGCAGTCAATCCATTCCACCCTCTACTCAATCTTATGATCTATGAAGACCGGGAATTTTCACTGTTCGCTTTACCACGTGTCACTGGCACCAATTGTATTTGTTTATATGTGTGAAGGAAACATTGCTGGATTTTGACAAGGATTTCATAGAAGGGACATTCCTGCTAGAGTGTATCTACTCGACCTGCACCTTTACATGGTGCTGCTATTAGTATACCTACGTGTCTTTCGATTTACATGAGATAATTAATGCAAAATAGCAGGCTGGCCTCATTTTATTATTCTTGATAGGTTGTTGTCGGTAGAACCAAGGCAGGCGACTAACCCCTCTCCATCGGGGTTTTGTACTATTTTGTTCCTTTAATTTAGATTATCAAACTAATACCATCTGAGGATCTTGTAAGACAATTACAAGGTGCTCCCTAGCGACTGTGCTAGGGGGAGCCAACCGGGGCCTCCCCAGTACGCGATGGAAACCCATCAATCTCTACCTGCCGTTGACGACCTGGACACTCTAATAAATATTTCTAGTTCTGCTCTAATGCAGACTAACAATTTGCCTCCTCTAAGTGTGGACTCCACACAAGGAGCGAGTGCCGGGAATGAGATAAATTATGGGAGAGAACAGACGAATGAGGCAAACTTATGTGACGAAAACGCTACGAGGGCCAAATCAGTGGAAGCCGATTCAACCCGAGAGACGAACAATGTTGAGGAAACTGGGACCGGTGATGAGGAACAGAGCATCTGAAAAACGATGAACCGTCGACAAGTGAAGAGGAGACGACGAGATGACCGGCGAGCGCGTCAGATGCTGAGACTTGAGGGAATATTCGAGAACTCCACACCGTACTATGTCAAATATTATACTGTGCGATTCCCTGGGGTCAATATGCTCGCCGTGGCACAGTGGTTAAGGCATCGCCCTTCCATGTAGGAGTCGAGGGTTCGTATCCCAGCGCTGGCGCAGCGATTTTCCCCGTTGGGTATAAGGAAAAGCTCAAGCACAATACCCCACTCAACCCAGGTGTCGGAAATGGGTACCGGCTTCACGGGGGAGCCGTCATGGTGTCCTATATATAGCGTTAGTTATAAGGCATTTGAAAAACCAATGCTCAAGATCATATGTATCAGGCTTGATTAGAAATAAAGCATCCTAAGATACCGATGTTTGTTGTTCTTCACCGACGGGTCTAAAACTGAACATGGCACAGCATATGCAGCCGTCCATGGATTGAACATACTAGCTGTCAAACTCCCTTCAGTGGCTTCGGTGTTCACAGCTGAGTTGTGCGCAATACTGTCCGCGGTGCTCGCATCTCGAGTGGTGGATACGAGTATGATCACAATCGTCTCAGACTGTCGTAGCGCCCTACAAAGTCTGATGAAACCTTGCAACACGCACCAGATTATAACGCAGATCTTAATGCTGATGACTAACGTCGGAAAACATTATACATTGTGCTGGGGGCCTAGCCATGTGGGTGTGGCAGGAAACGAGAGAGCAGACTAGGCTGTACAGACTGCTACCCAACGAGAGCTCCAGATAAGCAAAGGAATGCCTCGCGGAGATTTTGCATGTACATGTGCCTTTAAAAGACTCGTCCATCAGAACTGGAATCATGAGTGGCGTGAAGTGACTGAGAAAAAACTCCGAGAAATTAAGGACACGACGCAACCCCTCCGAACAAGCTGCTGGACCAACTGTGAGTGGGAGATAAAGCTGTGTCGCTTCCGTATTGGACATACCCTTCTAACACATGAGTATTTAATGAACGGGACTGCGCCACCGCAATATCACCAGTGTCAGGTTGCTGTGAGTGTAAAACACATTCTCACCAAGTGCCAACGATAGGCTGCACTAAGACGCCGTTACTTCGGTCGGAGTGAAGTGGTGATGAGCGAGTTGCTGGGAGACTCGGGCCCGGTTGAATTGGGGAGAGCCCTCTATAGGTTTCTCCGAGAAACTGACTTATTCTATGTAATCTAATCTCTCATGAGTTATAAATTATAAAGACCATGGAAATTAATAGATGATATCATTTACAATTTTAGTTTGAATTGCGCTTGAAATGTAATATGCTACTGCGACTCACTGTGCGGATCACTTGTTAGTGGTAACGGAGGTTAAACAAATACAATAAAATAAATAATCTATGAAGACCGAGAGAGTGACGACGATGATCATGTTGGAAATCACACTTGTAGAAGAAGTTTGCTGCATAGAGCTGAAAAGCTAAGAAAAGTAAATCATATATCTATGGGATCAATTCTTCTGGAAGTACCTTTACCCTGCCCACTGTGGGTGATGAAAATTACACAATGCACAGACTTTTATAAAACATTCAAAAACTCAGTGACAGCACATGAACTAAGAGCATCCTTCCTACAACATCGTGATCAACACAAGAACTCTATAGGCGTGTATACAGATGGATCAAAAACTGCCACAGGGGTTGGATTCGCCAACGTGCACACAAATATCCAAAATTCCCAGCGTATTTGTAATAATGCCAGTGTTTATGCTGCAGAATTATACGCCATTTACAGCGCTTTGAATTCCTTAGCTACAAGACATGAGAACTCAATCACAATTTATAGTGACTCGCCTAGCGTCATCGAAGCAATCGTCCATACCCCAGCCAAAAACCCACTTGTTCAAATGATTTAATGTCGTATTATTCTAATAAATAAATCAGTAACTATTTGTTGGACTTCCAGCCTAATCGGTATAATACTCAACGAACGAGTAGACAGACTAGCCCGGGAGGCCACTTGTGCAGCAGAAATAGCACAATTACAGTTACCCCTACCCAATGTCAAGTGCCTCGTAAAGCATATTTTGACGCTGAGCTTGAGACACCAATGGGAAGCTATTGCTAGTAATAAATACAGACTGAAAACTGGAGACACAACTCCTCTACCTAACGCAACTTCAACGAACCCATCGTGGGAAATAATATTGACCCGTCTGCGAATAGGATACACGAGATTGACACACGGCCACCTAATGTAAGGAAGACCAATCCCGTATTGTGAAGATTGTATTGTTCCACTGACAGTGAATCATTTAATGGTGAAGTGGTAATAGCTCGCAGTGGTACAGTGGTTAAGGGATCGGCCTTGCATGTTGGAGACGAGGGTTCATTTCCCGGCACTGGCGCGGCGATTTTCCCCGTTGGGTAAAAGGGAGAGCTCAAGCACAATACCCCACTCAACCCAGGTGTCGGAAATGGGTACCGGCTTCACGAGGGAACCGTCATGGTGTCCTATAGATAGTGTTGGTTATAAGACATTTGAAAAACCAATGCTTAAGAACATATGTATCAGGCTTGATTGGAATTAATGCATCCTAAGATGCCGATGTTTGTTTAAGTGCCCCTCCTTTGCGGAGAAGCGACGACGTCATTTCGGAGCCCCGCCATCCTCGTAAATATTTTAGCACTAGCTGCTACCACCGCCCTCAACCGTCGTCTACGCAAGTACTCAACAGAAACAGACCTAAACTTTGATGAAGCTTGAAACACACTAGCCGAACAAGTCAAATATTGGCCGAGCGCACAGTGCTGTTAACTCGAACATTCTGTTCAGAGGGGACTCCAACGTGAGAAAGTCGCTCGGCCAAAAATGTTGGTGAGGTGCTGGAATCCCGTGATTGGGTAACAGCTATCACCACTAAGACTATACGTACGCAAATCAATCAATTGTCGAATTTGCTAAACTAAACGAAACCTAGAAATACCGAATATTCCGATCTCTGTACACACACTCAAGTACTGTTTGAGTATTCACTATTGAATCTCCTCCGTTGCGTCTATGGTGGTTAAATAATAAAAATAATAATAATGATTTCACCCCACAAAGAAAATGCATTTTCAATCAAATTGTGTTGTCTCTTATAATTGTAGTTACATATATCATCAAATCTAGATTTAGCAACATTAGGAATACATTGCCCTCAATCATTTGCTTTCGACTTGTGATATGGGTATTACAATACTCATGTGTATCAAATAAGTGTATTTACTGTAAGATATTTTAAAAACCAAGAATATACCATCTTTTTTGTGCTATCTTTATTGGAAATAAACTGTTTTTTGAAGACTCTACGCAGGCCGAACGGTCTGCTCAACATACGTCATGCGGTCAACTGCCCTGCGTCTTGCACTCTTCTGTGTACGTTGACGCTCAATCTATCATGCAGGTGAGTTAGACCATGGCACGCCAGTGTGGAAGTGGTTTTTGCCATAATTAATCTTGAGATGTGATGTCGCGAGCTGATGGGTAAGCCTTTTGTAGAAATAGAATAGGTTTTTACGGGCTTTTCTGTTTTCAACATCTTTTATCATAAACTCCTTTCGATTTTGTTTCTATGAACGGGGTGTGGGGACAAACCTTGTGCATAGATTTCTCGCATCTAAATTCCATACTAAATGGTGCCCACCTCCTAAGTTTCTTGTGATCACCTTTGTTGTAGTAGGAAAGCTTAAACTCATTTAAAATCTGAACTGATGGGTTAAGAATGAATGGTTGCGGACTATAGTAGGTGATTTCTCGCACTGCACATCATTGTAGGGTTGTATTTATTGAGAAGACAACTATGAATGGGAATCAGCGCTCCCAGGCTGAAAGGCGAGCTCCAAAGCTGAGGGTTAGGTTTCTTTGTGTTGAAACAGAATGGGTTTTTCGATTTGTGGCGGACCACCTTTTTTCGGTGCCTTCTACTATCTTCTTCAACTTTCATCTTGTTTCATGAACTTCTCCCTAAATTTCTATTTGTATACATAGAGGATTTTGTGTAGGATCACTCTTGGGTTATGGATTAACCGTTTCTTGAACTCAAAACTGAATGGTGCTTCCATTTTTTCTCTTTTTAGGAACTCCTTTGTCGTTGTTGGGGATGCTTAAACGAACTTGAAACACAATTTTAAAATAATCTGTAGGACTATTTTGTGGAGCGCTGAGGTAGTTTCGGTATGCCGGATTTTGCGGGTCTTGTTGGAGCTGAAGCTCTCATGAAATTACTTCATTTTAGCTACTTTTTTCTACGTGTACAGACTGCAAATTTGGGACTGTGCAATTTTAACATTAAAATAACATTGGTTTTAGGTCAAAATACGGTATTTTATTTTGAGGAGAGAAAATGAGAGATTGTTTGGAAGGTTTTAGTATGGATGACATAAGACAGGCGTTTGATGACGGTATTCCTATCTGTAGATATTACAAACCTTATCTCACGTTGACCCTGAAATGACTAAGTAATGCGTGTGGGTGTAGTAAGTTTTTAATGCAGTCGCAATAATGCATATGTGTGTAACTGGTCTCGTATAGGCAATAGGTTTAGGTGTCAGGTTGGTCGATCCTGTGCTAAGGCGACTTGCGTCCTCAGAGGGATATGAGTAGATAACATAAGCGGTGCCTATTTTACTCTTTTGAATTTTTATACCTTCTTCACTATCTTTTTTCATTTCTTAACTTGCGGGGCCTAAGCGCAGGGTATCCTGTGTGGGAACACACCTTGAGCATAGATTCTCCGTTTTCTACAATTTGTATTAAATGGTTCCTTCTTTTCTGTTTCTTCAGTACGCTTCTGTTGTGGCTAGGGAGTCTCTAGCTAACTAATATAAGAATAATAACGGGTATTCTCCTTGCCTACAATTTAGCGATTAGACATGTTAAAGCCTGTAGACATTGGGTTACAGAGCAGGGCACTTTTTGAGTATAAACACCATGCATCTACTCAGAAGTGATTGTGTGGTATGTTTGATTTGCTTTCGAGTTCTCATCGAAGATAGAGGTCTTGCTGATGGAGTTAACTGACACTTGATTGCTATCCCCGTTCGGTCGATGGTCCTCACGATTGATTTCAAAACATTAAATTTTACTCGTTAAACCCAATGCTCAGGTTTCTTTTTATTGAAGGCTAGGTTTTATTGACCAAAGAAAATTTCTGACTCCTTGTTAAAGAGGGTATGAAACACGCTCATTTCGAGAGATTTTATTGTCATACTGTACAGAGAGTATCTATCACAGTCCACGAGATTGGGATATACAGGGGCATAGTTATATACTTATGATTATCTAGTAAGAGTAGCTTGCATGACAACAGATTGAGTTCATTTCATGACGCTACTAGGGAACTGGTTCCTACTTTCAGGTTGTGAGAATATACAGGATAATGGGGGCTCTAATAAAGATTGACATCTTTTCTACAGTTATAATTAAACAGGCTTCTCACTTGAGTTTTTCAACCCACATTTTGTTGGCTTGCACTAAAGGAATACATCGTCTCTGTCAGACTGTAAATACAAAATGTACGGCTGCCCATTTCCCAATTTGAATACAAAGCTTTCGCTTTCTTGAGTTTTTCATTAGCATTCAGTCCGAGAAAATTCACATAGTAAGAGCTCGTAGAGTAGGATAATAATGCACACGAATGCCCGAGCCTACAAGGAACTCTACCAATAAAATTCTAATTTTTCTCTGTTAGCATCTGCTCTAGCCAGGTAAGCTCACCTCTAATACCTTGAAGGAACAGTCTGCTAAACTTTCAAAAAACTTCAAAGCTGCCCGGATCCCTTGCGATGAGTCGCTGAATAGTTAGTACAGCATTCTGAACAATTGCTTTTCGAGTTCAAAATCCTAAAGACACGAAGCGGCTTATCAAGAACGGACTGACGAGAAAACAGAAAAGCGATTGTAAGCAAATGTACACTCGAAATCTAACAAAAGGTCAACCATGGGTGTGTGGTAAACACTGATGAGTCGCTCGCTCTTGGAACATAACTGCATGAGTACTTCACCAAATTGGTGGTTATTGTTTGATAAATACAATAGATCGGCGCAAAATGATAAAGAAGCCTAGAAACAAGCCTGAGCTATTAACCAACATTTGAGGATGACTGAAGCAACAATGTTTACATATTTTGAATGCTAATTAACTGTGCAGTTGACCAAGAAAACGAAAATACAGATACGAGACCTGCCACATACGCCACTGCTAAACCCTAACTTTTGTCATGGCAGTCGCAAATGGCACATGCAGTGATTTACATTCGAAATCAGGTTCTATGCTTTCATCGACATATTCGCATTTCACGCCGAAGTTCATCCGCACATGAAATAAAGGTAGATTAACAACGTAGCTGCCACATAGACGGCATACCAAGGAAACAAGATGTGAAGCCACAGCCTCTAAAATCTCAAAAAATGTCGCCTCGATGAGAGAAATATAAAGATGTTAACGGAAAGCTTAACAAAATAAAACATATTTAAGGTGTCACTAGCGCGTGGTAAATTGTTTGACGGAGAAGTAAAAAATCAGAGGTACTGGAATTCGTTACTAATCGGCCCACTGAACTTCGCGTCGACAAGCACCTGGTCATTCTGTGTGCCAACTGAATTGGTGGATGCTTCGCCCCGTCCGATGTGAAACTAGAATATAAATGATTTGAATCAAATACGAGCTCCATCGCTATCTTAAAAGGGATGCAAGAAGAAAATTCAAAATAAGATGTACCAAGCGTATTTCGCAACAGATTTCACATCCAGTTTTATTGCATCGGCAACAGTTGAATCAAGACCTGTGGCCACTCAATATGACAACTTTGATTACAGTTTGGATGACTTCTTCTGAACAACACAAACTACATACCTACTCAATTCACGCCCCGAACGTTTTTCTGCAGCACACTTCCATGGTGGAAGTAAGAAGCTGAGGGCACCTCAAGCCCAATGAATATTCTCGCAAGAAAAAGTTCAGTTGTGGTATACTTGGACACAATTCTGACTCGTACAACCGACTTCCAGGCAGCAGGATCGTTAACGTAAGGTTCATTCAAAGACATTCAAAGATCAATTCGATACTAGCAAGCACTCTACGCGCGCAACAGTGTAGCAAGCACTCTACGCGCGCAACAGTGTAGCAAGCACTCTACGCGCGCAACAGTGTACAAGCACTCTACGCGCGCAACAGTGTAGCAAGCACTCTACGCGCGCAACAGTGTAGCAAGCACTCTACGCGCGCAACAGTGTAGCAAGCACTCTACGCGCGCAACAGTGTAGCAAGCACTCTACGCGCGCAACAGTGTAGCAAGCACTCTACGCTCAACAGTGAACGGCCTGACGCAAGGGCAGCTATTGTACCACCTAAATTTCACCGTGGAAACTAAAAGAGCAGAAAAATGCAAACCACTCAACTAACGTGATGAAGCTTCAATCTTTGTATGCGTTGCCATAATTTCCAAAAAATCTTACAAAGTGTTTCGCGTACAGGAAGCAAAAAATTATGATACAGCATATCCAATATTTGGTCAAAATTAGCAATAAATATTGTGTGACTCAATCATCTTAAACTACAACGGTGTAACTCTATTTAGATACTTAAGAGTACAAGGAATGACGATTGCGTTCATCGCATAAAAGCTCAATCATTAATCAAGTACGGGTACAATTATTTGGAATGCTCGAGGCCCACCAAAAAAGCCTTCGTTTTATTATGAGTTCTCAACAACAGCGTAACGGTTCTTTCTAAGCAAGAAAATGGTCTTCATACTGATTGCAACTCGAAGATATAATAAAAATAGTGTTAAGCCTACATACAAGAGCAATGTTTACTTATCAGCGCAGGGCCAAAACACGCGGTTGGTCATAATTATTACTTTGAACGATTGCTTGAGAAGCTATTTTTTAAGCGTAATCTACGTGTGACAAGCAGTAAAAATGGTTTCTGGTAAATACGATTTCATAAGAAACTATACTCTAATAGAATTATAAGACCACTGTGTTTGATTATATATTAACACGGCCGTCTGACATCAGTATCATATATTTTACCAAGCATCAAATTCTTATTAGAACTACGGCGCATATGCACGAATAGTACCTGACGAAAACTATAACGACATTCTGGTTGCGACTGAAGTTGAAGCTCGTTGCTGCGAACGCCTTAACAGTTTTTTTGGGGTACTACAAGCGAGAGGTTAGTTCTGGAGTTGTTTTTTTATGTACACTCAGGAATTCAAAAATGTCGACAGAAATTTTACTCGAAGGCTGCAAGGTAAAAAGCAGCCGCCTGTTCTCCAGAAAACGATAGGCAGGCGGCTCACGAGAGTGTCGATAATTATTCTATACCAAATGATGGGCTTTCATGTGGTAGCAGCAGCAGGTATTAGTTAACAACGGATACACACGCCGTGTCCTATACGAGACCAATAATACCTAACACAACACGCGTGATCAAATACACAATGCGTTCAAAGCTCCTTACATGGTCAGATGCATCTAAGCAACAGGCGATAATATATGTATATATGTACACGCACAAACGAAAGCTATCTCGAAAAGGAAAACGGCACTTCTGTTCCTTTCTACGCACAAGTTCATTAAATACAATCACAATAAGAAGTTCTACACACCAAGACGTGAACAAAAGGCATCGTCCGATTTTCACTCACGAGACGCTCAGAAATACTAAATAATAAAAACAACATACAACCCACAGCATTAGAAATAAACCAATAACTTAGAAAATATTAACAATAGGAGACTAGTATCAGACATAACTTTTCAAGTGCCATCAATATCGGTAAAAACGCTCCGTATTACTCAGATACTGATAGCACCAATTTCCACGGCCGTACCCAGATAAAGTCGGCAGGGTTCATGCAAATATGACCCAACATAATTTATGTTTCAGCTTCAACATCACAGAAACGCTTTTAACCTGTGTGAAAATTTTACTTCGCGTTTTAAGGATAACAATTCTAGTCCCTTAGGAAGTCGATTTAAAAATTTTCCTCCATTTGAAGCCTTTTGCAAGCCTTAGCATCGTGATTTTACATCGTTTTCAGATTCAATTGGAATTCATAACTAAACTTTTTGTTACTTAGCTAATCTAATTGTAACTCTTCTCACAAATTTTCACGGACAATTTCATCAGCACCGCACCTTTCTAATAAACTATACGCTCGAAATCACACATGTGGTTTTCAAACCGAACTGACACCAGACGTGCGCAGTATTCACAAACTGTTTTGACAAAGGGAACTTCAAACAGTCATTAAGTTTCATTAAATAGCTGTTGCTGCGGCAGCAGGTGAGGAGGCCTAGAAATCACGATATGAGCAGGCATTCCGTTGCTAGTTGGAGAAGTCGCCAACGAACTAGAGTTGCTAGGCGTCGCAGATTTATTGGGCTGCTGCTGTTGCTGGTGGTGATGGTGGTGAGGCGAGTTTGGATGATGACTTGGGGAACTCAACCGACAGACAACTTGCTCACCGTTCAGTACTGCAACAGTCATCAAATTCTCTCGTGACAAGTGCTGTTGTTGTTGCTGCTTCTGCTGCTGCAACATTTGTTGTTGATGTTGCTGTTCTTGATGTTGTTGCATCAGAATACGCTGCAGGGTTCCTTGGTCAAGATTAACTTGAGCATTATTAAAGTCACGAAGTCGTTCTTCGCTTAGCGAGAACTGACCCTGCTGATAAACCTGCTGCTGCTGCTGTTGTTGCTGAAGTTGCTGGAGTTGAAATTGCTTTTGCTGGTGCTGCTGTTGTCGCAGCTGCTGCTGTTGTTGCTGACTGTAGTACGGCAACAATGGTCTAGAATCTCCGAAACATTTAGAAGAATTTCTGCTCATATCACTAGGAGTGTTTCTCTTGGCGTCTTCATCCGACAAGTCAGACACCTGCATCACATCAGACGATTGTCCGTTCATTCGACTCCAACGCTCACGTTCTATTTCCTCATAGACAGGGTCGGTTTCGTGGTCAATTTCCATGTACGTGTGATTCCACGGGGAAGGACCGCGGCCAGTGGCAGCTTTAACCGCTACAGGCGCACTGGGGTTGAGAGACGTGGAGTATGTGTTGGGCACAGACACTAGCTGTTTGTTCCCTTCAACCCATGCGAATGACGAAGGCGAGCTTGGTGGTACATGGTTCCCATTGTCTAAATTCAGCCTATTGCTGTTGCCATCTGAAGCGCCGTTCAGTCGATTCAGTTTTGCTAAATAGGAGTTTTTAATTTCTGCGGAAAGCGAATTTGTGTAACGCGGTTGGTGGAGGTGGTGAGGTTGTTGCAGGTGGTGATGGTGGTGGGTGTTGGTCCAGTGAGTGCGAGGAGAGTCTTCCTGTTCAGAGCCCCCATGGCCAGAGTCTCTTGAGAAGGATTTGTAGCTCGCTTCTTCATCAACGTTACTGATCATGTTGGACGAGTTAGCAAAAAGCCCTCCAGTGGCAGCTGACACGAGAGGCGCCGTTGGGTTGCTGCTGTTGGGAGAGTTGCTATCCTCTTGCGTGCTGGTGTGTGGTTGGGTGGGCATGTTGGTGGTTGTGGTGATTGTGGTGGTGGTGGTGGGGATGCATGTGTCCGTTGGGTTGTGAGAGCGGATGTGATGATACTGAGGGCGAGGCAGAGACTGGTGGAAGGTACCCATGGGGTAAGGGTTCGTGGTGTTCATGGTGGTACTCGGCGCCTGGTACGTGCAGTTGGTCTGGTTGGAAGGGCCCTGCCGCAGGGAGCCGCGCGATCCCAACGTGGACGTGGGGCCCGAAATCAGCGGCCCCGACGGTGGGGGCTGCGTGGACGACCCGTGGCCCTTCACGCCCCCCAACTGACTGCACAACCTCGGCAGCAACTGCAACAAAATACATGCCGAATAAATCAGGAAATTCTTTTGATCTGAAAAATAAGTTCACAAATCTGAAGATGAGCTTTGATATGTTTGAATAAAAAATAAAAGGAAACAAATGGAAATAAAATTTCAACTTAATGAAAGGATTTTTGGAGTCAAATACTTTAGGTTATATTTATATCCACGAGAACACCCAAATAAGAGTTTGAACGACTACAGTATAAAAATTACAACAAGCAAGAATTCAGGATTAGAAAACTCAAAACAGCTGCAGTTAATAAAAATTATATACATGTTGAAGTTTTGATTAAGAATTGTGCCATATTTGCTCACAAATTAGATGCGTAGAGGCGACCTTTAGGATAAATGAAAACCAAATACGCATGGTCGCAAACAATCGTCAGTGGCCAAACAGGAAGTAATCATTCCAAGCGATGTTTAAATAAGCAGTGCGAGTAATAGCATCTATTTAAGCATCAACTCATCAAGTGAGCCGTCATTCTGGGGGCAACGTTTTAGATAATTTACAAATACCACAGCCAATAACGAACGTCCAAGTCCATTTACAAGCATTAGCGCTGCCAGCTGTATCACTATGACGATGTAAATTGTTTTGGAAATTTGGACCTTTGAAGAGCACTAACATCTAAGATGCCTTTAATGCCATGGGGAATCTTAAGAACTCTCGCACCTACTGACTGTGCTGACCGCCACAGCTCGTCTCCCCACGCATTTGCTACTGACGATCGTCACCTCACTGACAAGCTTTCCATGCCACGCCTCGTACGGCAAATTACGTTTTTGCAATTCTTGTCCGTTATGTACCAGATGAGTCTTACCTAAGCAATGTACTGTGATGAATTTTACGCACCTGGAAAACGATTTCTCGAAATATCTTTAATTTGACTCAACTTGCAGAAAAGGAGTACGATGAGCGTAAGCGCAGCTCCAAGGACGTTTTTCCCCTTTTGATTCTCTTCTTTCTTCAATTGATTTTATACGATTTTTTCAACGAGAAGTGAATAGTTCGAGAAATTTCTCACTATCAAAGGTTAATAGGTTAATGATTTTTTCTATATCATTAGACCTGAAATGCGCGATTATTAACATTAGGTCAGATCGTGGGATATTATTAGTTACTTCATAGGTTAAGTTCATAATAATTTCAAGTTCTATAAAACGAATAAAATTTCGAAAAAAGACATTACAATCATAAATTGTACATATGGCAGAATTCGTAACCAGACTTGAGTAATTTTCAATTCATTTTGATGTTAACTTCAGGCAGCATGGAGTAAAAAAAAGCAAGGCGAAAGCGGCGAAGTTAATGCACAAAGAAGCCAAAATTTGTACTAAGATCAGGAAGAAAGTTAGCAATTATGAAATAAAGGTTATCTCGTTACACATGCAGTGTTAATCACGCATTAATATGAAGACGTTATGTTTTTAGGAAGGAGAGCCTAAGCACAAGATATCAACGAAAAGAAATTTTTATTAAAGAATTTCCAAGCGGATACAATTTTCAAATAAAATACAGCAATACGAGAAATAAATTTTGCAAGCCGAACGAATATTAAATCGAAAAAAATTATCATGCAAACATAATACAACACAAAACAAAAATAGTACTAGCACTTAAAAATTTTTCACGATAGAACTGCGAAAAACATGTTTCTCGGAAGGGGCCGCTCCATTGATAAGAACAAATCTCTGAAAATCCCGTTAGTACTATTTAGTAAGATACAGACACACAAACAACGAGAACTTGTCCCCAAACTCAGAGAGACAGAGTACTGATTAATGTGGCACGGTATTCAAGGTACCACCGTAGAGTTTAAGAGTTAGTAAGTAGAAGACACCGTAAATTGACCAAAAACACCAAAAAGTAAAAAATCTACCTGACGCTATCAAATGGGGAGGTTCCATCCCATAGTAGTGATGGTGCTGGTGTGAAGGGTGCATGGATGGACTGGGGGGAGCTTGATGTTTTATCTGATTGGCGCTTTTGTCAGACGACAGTGAAGAGGATGAAGACAAGGATGTGGTGGTTGTGAAGGAAAGTTGGGGTTGAGAATAGCACTGATGAGGAGGAGATGGCAGAGGCAAGCAGGGTGGCACTCTACTTGTGGTCACTGATGATGAATTGGAAGAATTTCGATTGTGTTCAACTGAAATCCCTAAAGACGGATTGCAACCAGGCTGGTTCAAGATATCTGGTCCAGGCTGATAAGTGTGGTGATGTAAATTTCCTGAGTGGTTGTGGTGGTGTTGAAGTGGATGAGATGATGAAGCGGTTGAAGATGAAGATGATGAAGAGGATCCAGTTGTGTTGTTTGTGCCACTTGAGGCTAAGTTTGTGTTGCTGGGGTCGCTGTTTGTGTTGTTGGGGCTGTATGTTTGTTTATCTGCGACGAAAACGTTGCGAAAAATTTGTGGAAACCAAGACGACGGTTCGGACTCGTTGCTGGAAGATTGGCTTGGAGACGTCCCAGCGAAGCAGCAACCGCGTACCTAACATATGACGGTTACAAGTTATTATCACTCATAACCTTTAGCGAACTGTAACGGTTGCCGTCGTGGCAAAAATCGATCGACTTCAGTCAGACAAATCCCAGAATCATGAACTTTGATCAAAGAGAAGCATACAGCGCAAGCTATTTGGTTTGTGCAACATAACTTATTCCAATTTTCGAATATCAACACCATGAGAAGAGCTTTCAGACAGACGCACAAATGATGACAGTGGTACGTCCCATGCATATACTGGCACCGATTCCATCTTCGTATACAGAACTCATAATCGAGCTTCTAATACTTTAGTTTGGTTAATTTTTAGATGAATCACTTCACTAGCATGCCACATAAAAATAAAAAGCAGGCCAACTTGTAGAGTGCAAAGGATAAACGATAACGAAATGAGAAAAATTAAAAGATAGGAAATGCTATAGATTAGATTTCATGAGAAAATGATCAAAGAATACAGTACTACGAAGCACAGCTGAGAGAATAACGACTGACACACACCCCACAACGGTGAACAAAACTGATTCAGGGTATTGCAATACAAACATAGTTTAAGCTAATTCTAACAGAAATATAGAACAGAGAAAACAAATTAGACAAAATTTCTTTATGCGTTCACCAAATATTCAGAAATAATCAAATACAAACCAAATTCCTCCAATCCAACAGGAGTTTCGATTAAAAAAAACCGTCATTGAGAGAACAATTTTAGGGTGCAATTTGGAGAACGACCGACTCGAATCAATCATTATTGATTGTTTTCGCATGTACGCTCGCCAATGCGGACGGTAATTTTCTTCTTTAACTAAGAGTCAAAGACAGTTAACTTGTTCGAAATCGCTTATTCATAAAACAGAAAACCTAGATTATGTTAGCATTCGAGTACAAAATCATCAGAATGACACATCGACCACCTCCACGAGAAGTGGAAAGTTAATTAAGGCCTGCTCGCTAGCCGAGACTGTAACCCCCGGAGATAATTTTACCACTCGCCCTGCTGGAACAGTTACGGGCACTGCTGGAACAGTTACGGGCACTGCTGGAACAGTTACGGGCACTGCTTGAACAGTTATGGATAGCGTAAGTTACCTCAGAACGCAAAGTCTACTACGGATGTTGAATTGTGCTGAACCAACTTCGTCACTTTCTAATGGGGAATACATATTTTAGTCATTTCCATGAATAGCAAAATGAATGTCAGTTTTTATGTTATCCCTGTCTGTGTATAAATTGATTCATTTTGCAGCCGTCAAACAGAACTTCAACTCGTCCACGGGTGTGGCTAAAACTATCGAAACTAAACCTCCAAAAATCTACCAGGTTAATCTGTACTACCCTGACCAACTGGGTTGTTACAAAAAGATTTTGGGCATTCTTTTTACTAGAGAAGATGTAACTCTTCGTGTTGGTAATTTCTCATATTAGAATATTTATGTGTTTACAATTGAAACGAAAGCACTAAGCGATATATTCGTACTATGCATATGGAGCCAACAAACCTATTTCGGTAAAATTTACCAAAAAAATGAGCCTATTGACTGCGCAAGATGCTTACAGTATTTGAACAATGGAAACAATTTATTTGTCCCAAACGATATACTTACGGAACCACTACTCAGGAATATAAAGGGTCTACGTTCTGCATATGACGAGTAAGGTCTGGCAGATGTAACGTCGATTAGTTCAACACTCATAATTTCATTAGCAAGTCACCTTTTGATTCCTGAAGCAGTAATAGGCCAGCACGAAGATGCCGTGGAGAGCATTGAGCGTCCCGAAAGCCACAGCGAGAGCGAGGGTGGGGCGATGGAGATACAGCAGCCCAAATGTCCAGGTGAGCACCATCAGCACCAGCAGGGTGGTTGAACCTCGCAGCCAAACCCTGGTGGCAACATTTTAATTAATAAATTGCTAGGATAGAAGTTTTCTATGAAATTAGAAATGAGAGTGAAACATTGTAAATTCGCAATTTATAAAAGTCCGTTTCATGAATTGGCAAATTTCTCTACTGAGGAGTTCCCTGGATGATGGAAAGTAGTTATATCTTCTGTATTCGAAAGAAAAGCTAAGGTATGATGAGAATCTCATAAATAATTGAGCAGTGAGCAACAATATGAATTGCATTTTTCAGCGTCCTTTTTTCTTATGAAAATCTTTGAAGACAAAACTGCATTTTCTCAAAAATGCTTGCAGTGGAGGCTTACGCAAACAGCTATTCAAAATAGACTTAAAATTCATTGGCGCGTCAGCCGCATGCCTCATGAATGCTAGGATTATTAAGAACGTTTACAGTTTTATGAACACTCACAGTGGAGACAATAAAGGTTTTCAAAAAGCTCCTGACGATTCAAAGGACATGAAATGCGGGAACTATACCTAAATTACGATGAACACATCAAGACACATATGCCAGGTGTCCTGCACACTGCACCCTACAATGACACCGACACTAAAATAGCATGTGATGTAACAAAAAACCGAACTCGCCAGCGCTCAATGGAAAGAGAAAAGCTAAGAACTTACAGGGAAACATTTGCTGGAAAACAATGAGAATAATGCGCACATGAACGTCAACGCTCAAAATTAGCATGAGCTCCTTTGAACTTAGTCGATTTTCTTTTATCGGTTTTGCAAGCGATGAATCAAAGAGAGTTCATCACTTGCCGAACGAGAAGTACAAAATTGAAACAAAACTGTGCCTATTCACGTATATCCGGAAAATATTTGGTTTTAAAATAATGTTGTTCTGTGTGATGAACTACTGTATTCCTATTGAACGTATTAGCAAGTAGTAATTGCTACGTAGTGAATCGGTTTGAAATTATACATTTGAGAACGAGAGCAAATCAAGGAAGCAAACGGTATATTCGTAGCCAAAACTGAAAAATTAAACAGATGAAAATCAGAATTGGAATCATCAAAGAAAATACGGTGGAAAAATATATGTAATCCTCGCACATTCTATTTTCATTCTCTGAAATTAATCAAGTGAGCTGTAAGGTAATTTGGAATCATATTGTACGCGTAACGTGGGCCGAACTAGACGAACAAAGGGAGGAAGTTTGAGCGCCAAGCTTTCCAATGCTTCACTGAGTTTGCAGGAACACGAAAAGCCTTGAATGCGCACTACATTGGGCCAGAATATCAGAGCATCAGGAAGTTTCAGTTCGAAAAATTTTTCTAGGCGAGTATAAGATGGATGATTTAAAGCTATTACGGCTGATCCAGACGAAGCGTACAAAATGCTTGCAGAAATAAAAAAACGGTAGAAAAAAACGAAAGAAGTTAAAAAAAAATTGTGTGAAGAGGTGGAAAATTCAGGAACAAGAAATCGGATCTAGAAAGTATGTTAATAAGCATAAAAGCCTGATTACAAACGCCGTACACGAAACTTATAACACCATTTATCTACTTCACTCAGGAAAGTACTTTTTTTCGTATGAATAAAATATTTGTGGATTTTCTTGAATCAAAGTGTGATATCCAAAAGAAACTTCGCCCATCTCTGAATGAATTCCAATATTAAATAAAATGTCAAAAAAATTCAAACTACTTCATCCGATTTATAATTTTCAAAAGACATCAGGGGGTTGGCAGCCGTCACGGAACAATAGTAATTTAGGACATAGTACGATCTAAATTGGCCAGTCGAGCCGTCACTGTAGTGCATGAGGTCGGTCGCGACAGCAGCCATATAAACCAGGAGGACAAGGAACAACAACACCATGCAAACTTTTTGAAACGTTGAGGCGGCGGCTGGAATAAGATCAGCGGCAGTATTTTGAATGGAAACTTGTAGTTTTAGATGTAACTGTTGCTAGTCGAGCCGTGATAATCCTTGCGCTCAAATTGCGATCGTTGGGTTGCAAATGAATTATAAATGTTTCTGACATATATTGTTCAGACAGTAACTATAAAAGTTACCATAAATTCTTGGATAAACAGTACGAAGCATAAAATCAAATTGTTGAAAGCATAGGGTATTCGTAACCGACTCGGTGAATACGAATCTATCTCTATACCCAAAACAACGATGAACAAAAACAAATATATTTTAAAAACAAACTAAAAACGTATCTCAAATTCTCAATGATATGAACAAACATGTTTCGTGTACAAGCAAAAGAGAACTCATTCTGCTGCCAGCGCAAGAAATAAGAGTTGTTTTATAAAGCTGAATGAAGAAAATCAAAAGAAGAAACATCAATTACGCATTGCGCGGACGAGCGGAGCAAAAGAAAGCAACCAGCGCACCTCGGCAGCATCACCACCCATCAAGCGGCGGTCCAGCGGCGTTCTGGTTTTAACGTTGCTCATTACAGTCATTTTTGTGTTGTTCCTATGCAAATGAGGGACTTGAGCTTAATTAGACACCGAGAAGAGAGGCCAAGGAGCCGAGCTACCTCCTCGAATGAGCTACACCAACGAGCCAACGCTAGGCCTAACGAGGGATGCAACTTGTCCCTGGTATCCAAGCATCATACGACCGAGTTACACAAATGATGATTCTTTCCTAACTCTCGTAGCTTTATGATAAGAATTGAGGTGCTTCATTGCGCTTGGGCAACAGGTGTTCTGGAGGAAGGATAAGTTCAAAGTTGAAAGAACCATTCTGAAAAATGCCAATTTGACATCGTGTTTTTTATTTTGACAGTGTAGGTGGCTCGAATCAAAATCCTGATATCTAAGAAATGTCAGAGTTTTCTTTCAATTCCTTAAAAACTGAAACCACCATAAATAGATGACAGTGTTTAAAATAAAAATAGCCCACACAACCATAACAACAGACAACTTGCATGATAAATTTGAGGATTGAACTGATAAATTATGGTAGAACTGATAAACTATCGCCAATATCAGCTAAGACGCTCATCAATGGCTGTAGGATAGCTAGTTAAAACTTGGTGTTCAATGATTATTAAATAACTTGAGGACTACTATTAGCGAACAAGTTTCCTCACCAAAAAATTAACTGAAAACAAATGAAATATCACCTTTACGGCAAAGAGATAATCATGCCAATGGGAGAAAAATATTGATGTGACCGATACCAAGTTTAAGAAAGAGTAAAAATTATTCAAGAATAGAAAAGAAAACATAGCATTCAAACGTATAGCAAGCAAAATGAAAGCGGCCGAAAATAAAATCAGCTATGAAATTAATAGCGAAAAAATAGACTGCAAATCCGCGAATGCTGAGAGCACGCGGGTTTCCATCCGGAGCTAAAAGCGGTTGATTAGGCAACACTAAATTCTCGTGAAAGCGCCCAATTGACATGGGCATTAGCATTATCGTAAATTGCACACGACAACCTCCCATGCAGGCATGAATTATAGGCGGACTGGGTCACCTGAGGTAAAGGATGCTGAAGAGGAACAAGTGCCCAGCGAGAACCCAAAACTCCCACCTACTACAATTAGACACATGGTGGTATTCTCACGATTGCTTGTATCCTGACTATCTGCTCCTTGAAATTTAGGCCATGACTATCAGTGTCCTCATGGATAATTTGATCATGATTATTTGCATCCCCATGGAAAATTATACGATGATAAGCAGCATACTCTCGAACACTTGTGGTTCTGATTGCATGCAAGCATCGTGAGCAAGAACTAAATGTACATTGCACGCACTGCGTGCGGGCACAGGTTTGGAAGCCGAGAAGGCTTATTCTCTCGCTTGAGGTGACATGCGTGCAAGATTAAGGCTGTATATAAAAGGAGGACATGGCAAACCCACAAGATTTATGCTCATGCACGTCTAACCTATTTTCCCATAAATATATGTCTGAACTAAGGAAAACAAAGCTGGTAAAAAAGGGTAAGATTTTGGTTATCGCCTGATAGTTTTAATGTTTCAATCCGATAACACGAAAGTAAATAAGAAATTTTGATGAAGCAAGAGAAGTGAATTTTTTCAAAAAATAATAACCAATAGGTAATAATAATTAATTAGAGACTTGTTCATGATATCGATAGTATCCGCGTATTTGCTATTTTACATAGCAAAATAACGTAAGCATCACAATCACATGTTAAATAATAATAATTTGAGGAGACGATAAAAAATCTCAGAGTATTAAAATATCATACTTCCATTCAGAGGAGCGATAATTTTATCAACGAAGTCCTCGAACTATCTCATCATGCCTTTGTAGCCCTCTGCAAAAATAAGGGCATCGCTTTGGGCAAGAAAAAGCTATTAAATATTTTTTAAATGCATGTCAAATGGCGTAGCAATATCATTCTTTTCATAATAAGGACACTGTCAGACGAACTCTCCAGCAACACGACTAACTGCTTGATATTGTACGGATTGTGTAGTAGTGAAATACAATACCAATTTTCACTACAATCGAGAAATTATCGTATGGGTTTACGACTAGAAAAATGTTTTCTGAGATCTCTCATAAGACACTACGAGCTGCAGTTATATTGCTAAGAACCAAGTGCATAACCGAGCGCAAGATGACCTTGCCGTTTGTGGAACGGCTGAGGTTTTTTTAACGCGTTTCCGACAAGGTGAGCGTCTCATTAACATACAGGTTCTCTTCAGTTATTCGGGTACTTATTAAGCTATTTCTGTATTCAAGAACTGAACAAAATTAATTCACATCCCACGAGTAGGAAGGAGCAATAATTTTGGTAGCAAACACTAAAACAAATAGACCCAGACAAAGCTTAAATGTATCTTACACTCTGGTTTTGGCCCGCTGGTGCAGCACGTTGCCGACGTAGATCGTGCCCATTGTGCCACTGCAGAGGGTCATTGCATGCACGTACACAGGGCAGGGCAGAGTGGAATGAGGTAGGCAGGGTAGGATAGAATAGCGTAGTATGAGGTAGGTAGGGTGGAGTCGATATCAGGTAAATAGAGCAAAGTAAAATGAGGAACAAAGAGTTGTAGAGTTGATGCAATAAATGGAAGAGTCGAGAGATCAGGGGAGGCCAGGAAGAGTGTCGTGGTACCAGGATGAACCATGAGCCGCATGAATGAAATGAAATGATAATCGAAGAAATTAGATGGTTTGATATTGATAGCGTGTGCGCGGCAAGTTATTGTGAAGAAAATAAAATAAAACATTGAACAGCAACGAGAACAATTTTGCACGTAGAATCGGGATGAATGCCAGAGTTAACAAAATAATGTATAAAATAATAAAAAGTAAAATGCAGTAAAACGAAAACAGAAAAGTCAAGGACCAAGGAAAAATAAAAAAAACACCGAAGTCGGAGCAACAAATGAGACGTTCATAAAACAAAAAATAATGAACAGGGAGGATGATTTTCAAAAGAAGGAAAAATGTGTCAAGGGAAGAAAGAAGTGGCAAAGGGATGGGCAGACATGCCGGAGGCGGGGTGGAGCAGCCAAGGGGACCGAGAGGAGAGAGAAGGAAAGAAGAGCACAGTTCAAATTAGTACAGAGAATAACCACTCGTATATCCAGAAGCAATTGCAAGGAAAGTTGTCTGAGCACAATTTCCAGTACCGCATTGAACTCGAGTAATTGAAATAGCATACATAAATTGGTGCATCAAATTTCATAAATTCATGTACATGAGCATTTGGAAACTTTTTTAAGCACAAATGAAGAAAGTGCACTGTTAAAAGATTGAAATGCGGAGGTCAGAGTGTTTTTTCCTCATTGCTTTCGAATTTTTCCATTGAAATCACAGCGAAGGGAACAATGAACTAAGTCTAACGATATTACGGAGCACTAAAGGAAAAAAATTATAACACAATTTAGACAACTTTTTCAACGATAAAGTCTCATTTTGAGTCCTTTTTAAAGAAAGTGTAAATTTAAGCAAATGGAAAAGAGAAAGCTAACGAGAGTCCGCTGAAAAATAGGTCCATACTTTTTGAGTCCATTAGTGAAAAGAATCATGTACACTGGCATAAGCTACTCCAGAAAGGAAACATCAAGTTATTTACAAAGAATATACATTTATAGATTGGTAGTGTTAGTAAGGTGAACAAGAGTGCAGAAGAACGTTATTTGAGTGCAATTTCAAGAAAGCTTTTCTTAAATTCAACAGCTACTGGGTACGGATCGTGCAGAGGAGCACACGCATTGAAGGAGTTTTTTCATACATGTAGGGTCAATACAAAAAAATTCATATCAATGGTAAAAAGTTGCACCCGCCTGTCTGTTTTTTCAGACGTTTTCGAGACAGCTGCTCATTATAGACTAGATAAATGAAGGGCCTCCAAACCTTTTGGTGCAAGCAAAATATTAGGGTTTTAAACCCCTTCGTGATTAAAATCTTTTCTTACAATTTTCTATCAAAAACAATCACAAAAGTAAACACTACCTGAACACCAGATGATTTAAAAAAATTTCAACCACAAATTTAAAACTTTAATTCTACTCGATCCTCAACAAGAAAATAGGTCACAATTTGGAGACCCTTATGGTCTTAGAAATAAGACAAAGAAATAGCAAATCACGAGAACTTAATACTCACTTGGACGATGCAAGACGAGCCATTTCCTTGCTCTTGAGGGGGTCGTCAGGACTGAGTTTGCAGGTGTGCAGAAGTGCGGCGCCAAGTAGAGTGATGTGCACAACCAGCAGAGCCAACGCAGGGCCCACCAATGCGAACACGAAGTAATTGTCAGTCCGTAACCAGCAGTAGCGCTCTGTGCCAAAGCTGAAAGGGTCCACAATGGCTGCTGAGGAGACGACGAGCAGCGGCAGCCCGTAGGCAACCGCGAAGTGCCACCAGCGCAGGCGCAGTGAGGTGTACTCCACTGCGCGGGCCACGCTCAGGTACAGCTGCACGCCTGGGCAAAGTAGCATTGCGACTTGTCAGATTAAGCAGCTCTCTCTAGTAAAGATATTTTTCTTCGGTTCAACGCTAGATTATGGCAGATCATTTTGAACAATTTTCGTGAGAAGTGAAAGTGGAAATTTGGTTCGTCAGTGTTCAAACAATTGAAAAAGCAAGAAGGATTATTGAAGTCAAAGCAGTGTTATCAAATAACAGTAAAATAGGTCTCATTTTCAATTTCATTCAATGAAAAAATCGCTTCAATTTTTCAATTGTGTTTGAAACATGAAATACCAGAAGCCAGGCAACGTCAGGAAAAATATTCTCTTTAGTATTTTATGGAGCTATATATTAAAAAATGCTTTGCAATTTTTATAGAAAGAGCATAAGATCCAACTGTAAAATGAATATTTTCGTATAAACGCAGCTAATGAACCGAATAAATCAGGCAGCAAAAACTGAAATTTTGGCGGAAAAGAAAATAACAAGTTAAAATAAAACAAGATTATATGAACATCAAGCAATAATATTGACAATTTCCAAATACAAAATCCTAGCTAAATATCGCAACCGCTAAATAAACAACTGGAAGCTCAAATAAAAGTGCACGAACTATTTATTTTGGAACGGTTTTCAAAATGCACTGCGAGGCTGGCTTACCTTCTAGCGACACCCAAGTGAAGGCGGCCAGGATGGTGTAATAAAGTACTCCAGCCACCACCCCGCACAAGATAGGCAGATCTGTTCTCCAGATGCCAATGACGAAGACAAGTTCAGCGACGAGAAGACACACACATAACTGATGATGGATGGCAGAACATGGAGTAGAAAGACCTTTGAAGAGGGTAAACATCACCAACGACGTCGCCAAGCATACCAGACACACGATGCATCCTGCGTACACCACAATACGGACGTACGACTGCGTGTTGACAGCTACAACGTTCGTTTGTTCCTCCATAATCACGGCGAAGTTGGTGAGATGGTCGCACTCGCACGTCACGTGAGATCTGTTGTGTGCAGCGACCCTACAGCCTTCGTCACTCCAACTTGCGGTAGTGTAATCCCAAAAAGCGCAAACAGGATTTGTCACATTGTCTTGCCGGAGAAGAGAAAATACGATCGACACAGGTTTTGGTAACTGAATGTGCCGGCCATGACCAAGGGAAGCAGACACTACTCGAGAATTAACCATCCTTGAAACGTTACTGCCTGACCAAGTTCCAAGTGCTTCATCGTAAGGAGTGAGTAAATCTTCCAAATGGCGATAAGTTAGGAAAACTGCCTTAGTGGCACTGCGTTCACTATTTTCAACAATTGCTTCCGGTGACAAAATTACACTATCCGCAAAAGTCCAGTCCAGAGCTTGGTCTTCTAGAGATGGAAATTTGACGAATGATCCATCAGCCGTCACAACTCGTGCCGACGCCAGAACATGAGAGTCGTAATAGGCAGCTTGGGTATCGCGGGGCAGGGCATCAGCCAACAAAAATGCAGCTTCTTCAAGCCCAACCATCAGTTGAGTCACAGCGTGCCTTCTTTCGTGCGGAGCAAGGTCTCCCCAAGGTCCACCCATACCAGCAGCAAGAAGAGACGATGCGGTCGATAGCGCTGTATTTAAAAGCTCCGTGACCAACGCCTCCTTTTGTCTTGGGTCCGGAAAGCCGTTGACATCTTGGGTCATACGTCGAGCCAGAGTAGATATGAGGCGGGCAGCAGTAGTGAGATCACCGCCATAGAGCGCTTTATTTGCAGTCACTGTAGCAAGGTCATCAGCAACCGACAGCACAGCATCGTGGCTGTTGGCCCTTGCTTCCAGGGCGGTGAGCCATGCACTGCGGCACTCGCCAAGGTCCGCAGGACCAGACCAGCCAGAAGAATGGCACTTTCGCCTAGCCCATCCAGTCGCACCTCCAGGACAAGACTGAACAGCCACATCCCCACCTCGAGTCCAGTTCCAGTAGAGACCGCGACCAAACGATGGAGGGCACCACGGCGCATCATAATTCGTGTTCGAGTTACTTCGAGGCACGGGAGGACTGACAGGAGGGAGCCGAATCCGCTCTTCTGTGGTTGTCGAAGGCGTTGACGAGGTCGCTGGAGTTGGAGGCTGAGGTGCAAGCGTTGTAATCGACTCGTTCCGTACTCCTCTTTCATCTAAAACAGTGCTCACTTCGGATTCCTTGTGAGCATTGCTGTCGACAGATTCATTTTCTGATTTTTGGGGAGTGGCAGAAGTCGTGGTCATAGAAGCAGCCTTAGAAGAACTAACAAGAGCACTAGTGGTGGATTGGGTAGACGTAGAAGGCAACGTGGTGGATTGCGTAGTAGAAGTGGTAGAAGTAGACTCACTTCTGGAAGCATTTGGAGATATAGTAGGAGGCAGAAACATAGGCGGCCTGCTGCTGTACACGTCCCAGATAGGCCTAGGTCTGGCCGTAGTAGTCGTGGTGGTTGCTGCATGAAAAAATGATATAAGAATCTAACAGTGGTAACAAAAGTTATCAGCTCATAAATCATCAAGACATCTTAAAACCTTATTTTACACAAATTATTTTCAAGCGTAGATATCACATAATAAATCATTGAACAGTATAATTATATAAATGTACAGGGGAGAAAATAGTTTCCGCTGATAGTGAAAGTTCTCATTTTCCAACAAATTTTCATTGACAGGCTAGAGTCGAGTATTTACATCATGCACGCTCATTAGTATCACTACAGGACCGACAATATTGAATGAACATTCCTTGGAAAGCTGCACGTCTGAGAACTCACTTTAAAATTTCAAAATGATTAAGGAAAACCCATTCTCGTAAAGCTCAATGCAAAATCTCCATGCTATGACAAGCTCATGCAATAAACAGGGAATAAAACCGGTTTTAGTGAAGTCTAAAGAGGCGTGAATGGTCGGCTACGGACACGCACAGCGGTTTATCATGCACAAGACTCCAGCCGCGTGGCCATTAGTCCGCTAATCTTGTCTATCCAGGCACAATATAGGAGTTTTAGCTCAAGCTGCAAGTACGCTTCGGCACAAAAATGAGCTCCGTGAATGCAAGAGCACTAGAGTCATCCCTGGAACTCGTTCAAAGAGGTTAGAAGCCAAGAGTTCATTCCCATGCTAATGGTGTTAGAGGCTGCTCAGATAGGCGCTCCGTGGCGTTCCAGATGACATCGCGTCAGACCCAACCCAAAGTGAAGTTACATCGTCTCAAATATCTACACTGCATCCACACACCTGTACCTACAAGTGAAAGCTTAATTTTGTGTCATATTCAAATACGTGCAGTGAACTCAATTGAACCGCGTTCAAACACACGCAAAGCATGCGTAGAACTACTGAAACTATACGAAGGAACTTCACTCTGCAACCTGATCAGTATTTTTATAACTACAAGCCTCATTTGAAAATTTTTATCGAACAGTAGATTTATAGAAAAAATTGTAGCATTCCTTCACCTCATCTACATCATCAACTATCGCAATTACTCTATAGTGTTCAGCATTTGATTGTTTTTATACATCCTAGCAACGTACCCTCAGTCTGAATCGTTCTCAGATGTGCATAGATCCCATTAGTTCAGTTTAACGTTATTGTGAAATAGTCGTAATGAAAATCCGACTAAGTCAACAAAGTTAAATACATGTAAAGTAAATTAAAACTACAGATTATGGTAATTCATGCAATGAAGTTGTGTTAGAGTTTTCAAGTGACACAGGGAGGCAATGCATGCAAGAACTGAAAAGTAGGGAATAACTTAATTCAAGCCTGCACACTTCACGTAAATTGGCATGAGTATAAATTTACAAGATGCGTACAATCAGACCACGAGCCCTCCCATATGAAAAAACACAAGTCAAGAAGCCTTCTCGGAATTTTGTTCGAGCGAGAGAGCGCTTTAGTTTCGACGTTAGTATTTCGAGACGGCGTGTGCTTTTGCCAAATAATTAAAATGCACCTCCGCTTCCCTAAGATTGATTTTAATTTGTCATTAATAACTGCAGTGATTAAAATATTTTTGACGAATTCAATGTAACTGTATGATTATTTCAACAAACTGAGCATAAATTTCATGTGCAACGAGTTTACAGCAATACTTTATTTTAAAACGTGAAATAAATTACCCTCGTCATGAGCTTCGTTTTCCTTCAATCGTAAAAAATCTCTCCGGCGTCTACGCTCACGTGGAAACTGGAGCCAATATAAGAGGATACCCTTGGTACTGCATGTACACTAGGTAGGAGAACTGGCTCCTACATATCTAGGCCTGCTCATTGAGATCGTGACATTTCGCCCCATTTGTGATAAATCAAATGGGCAAAATTAAGTTGGCTCTGATGTATCATTGTTTGCTCGTAGAAATTACCGTAGGTCAGGCCTTGAATTAAATAAAATTAGATGAAAATTCAGGTTCCAATATTCAATTCTAATGCGATAAAAAATGGAAGTGAAGTCCAGCATGTTAGGGCCCGGCAATAGGCCGCAAATTGGCTTACACAATGTAAACGGGAAATATTACACTCACGCATTTTCTAGCAGTATCAGCAGGTTTGGGTCCTCGTTTCATCATTGGAGTACAAGAGTTACGAAAGACCGTAAAGATCATTTTTCTATTGATTGTTTAAAACTCACGGTACTAGCAAATTCATCCGTTCATCGAAAGTTCAGTACAGTTCAATAAGCCAAGTAAAATTTTTCTAAAACTGGACTTCATCTCTGAAACCTTCCTGGGCGAAAACAGCGATCTTGCGAACGCGGTATCGCTCCAACTACGATTCCCTCTTTAAATACGCATGCAAATCAGACAATGCACAATAAAATAGCCCTATAAGTATTCAATAGAACCCGGGGTATTTAGCACATCCCATGTGCAATTTTTAACTACTCCCACCGTCACACGCAGGATCACAAAAGTTCTGACAGGAATTATACGGATCTATTCATTCGATTCCTTTCAAAACTAATGTCATTGTCATGACTACTATTGTGGCATCATTGCTATGTTGCGAGATCAAGGATCAGGCTTGAAGACATAGGAGGTATTGATGTAGCAATGCCGTTCTTATCTCCAGCCTGATCCTACTATTGTTAACTTAGCAGTGACGTCATGCAACTGGTCATAACAATGGTGCCAGTTTTAAAGAAATCGAATGGAAGTAAATGAATAGCTCCAAGGGATTTCCATCAGAACTTTTTTTGATAAGGAGTCAGTGTGATCACAATTACAAATGCATCTACACTTTTGTATGTGGTGTGTGAAGATACATAATTCTAACATATACTTCTTGAACCCATTTAATATGTACTTACTGATTTGCATGCGTACTAACGCAGGGTATCGAAGTTGGAGCAACACAGTGCATGAAAGATCGGGGGTGTTGCTCACGCAGTTTCAAGTGTGCCCAATTTTGAGCGTTTTTCCGCTGATTTTTTTGACTTAGCTAACTTTTTGCTGTAAATGACGATTTTTGACGACTGAGTTTTACAGAATTAACGGAAAATGAAAAAAGGTGAGACAAACTCAATATTTTGAAACTCATACGATCCGTTGATAAAATCATTGCCCTAACTTAATGATGTTGCGAGAAAATGCGTCAGCACAATAATTCGTTTATTTAAATTGTCCCATCTAATATGAGGGGCTAATGCCGAGGCCGAACACGGTTGACAATTCCTCCATTTTTTGTCGTCTCAAAAATAAAAATAGTAAACTGAATCTCTCTATGCATTCATTCTATAGAAAAAGTATCAGTGCAAATCTCTTAAGATTTTTCAGAGGCTGGTCAGCCCCTACTGAAAGTAATCAACGATAGCGTGGAGCTAACCTAATTTTACCTGTTCGATACATGACAAATAGCACAAAATCTTCGATCAGTACTGTGACGGCAGTATTGTCCTAAGCAGGCCTAGAGATATAAGAGGCGGTAGTGGGAGAGGGTGAACTGTTGCGTTGTAAGAGCACAGAGAGGAAAAAGGAGCCCACCTGTCTGGCAAGTGTACTGTGCTTCTAGGTACTTTCTAGTACCCGGACAGCCGTCGCCAAAAATGGCGGTCATGGCTTCTATGGTACAAGAAGGTTTTCCATGGCAGCTTGAAATATGAAAATAGACCAAGTCAGTAACAAGATGAAAGAGAACACTAACAAATCTACGTAGGGTTACAAATATTAATGATCAGAAAGCTTGACACATTAAGAAACAACACTAGCACCTCGGAAGTTACCACAATTATGTACGCCTCAGAATTAAATGCAATACGCTCGCAGCTCACACACGCACACAAATATCGTACAATAGATAACATTTCGTTACTTTACAACAATACCGAAACCACTTTAAGCACCAACACCCCCCTTAGAATAAAGAACACGTATGTATGTACAAACGGAAGTGTGGAACTAAACTTGAGGAGCAATTACTCAATACAATATAAAAAGAGCTCCATGTTACCAATAACAAGCGCCTCATTTGTGCGTATGCATATCTATTATTTAAGTGGGAATAAAATTTGTGTGAAGAGATTACAGTTTTCAGAAAAAGAAATAAATTCTCCCCCCTCTCCGACCCTCCCGGAAAAAAACTCAGAACTAGAGTGAAGTCACGGATGAGAATACATGTAGAAAACACTGCTGGGAAAGAAACTGACGACAGCACATAGAACGAACTTGGAGTTAGTGGACAAACACAGACGGGGAGTGGAGTATGAAACATAAGTGAAACAAAAACTAGCGGCACAATGAACTGATGGTTATATTCGAAAAACAGTCGTGAAAAACCTTCAAATTCGGTCAGTACCAGAAAGAAATAAATACAAAATAAAAAAGTGTACTTTGCGATACTCAAAAGGAAGCTAATACATCCCCGTTGAGCAGAAATTTATAGCAATGCTAAAAATATTCTAAAGTCAACCTGAAAATATTCACACAAAAAATATCCACAATTATTGTAAATATGTACTGCAGTGCGCTGGAAAGAAAACCAAGAATTTTGACTGTAGGAGTAAAATCAAGATCTTTTATCTCAAAAATCTAGAAATAACATGAAATACTGAAATCAACGACTAAAATTTAATTATTTCTCATCCTTGAACGAGCGTATTAAGACCATACATGCATCCCTAATAGGCTTTTCAGAGAACTGCAGCAGATTCTGAATCTCAGAACCTGACTTCATAATCGCAGAGCGACTCAGCGTAATTAGAAACCAGATTAAAAAACTCTTTTTTTCACAGCTGCTTTAAGATAAGGAAGAACAATTCGATGAAGAAAAGACTGAAGAAGATAGAGAAGGAGAGAGAAAGTTTAGAAGCTGAAAGAGCAGGCCAAGTATTGTGGCCGAGTTGGACTCAGCTATTGTTGCGGCAATTATCGAGGTATCATCATTATCAGGAGGCATGATTGTGGAGTAGTCATTTTCTTGCGCCTGCGGCACCGGCACCACCATTACCACAGCGTTGGCACGTCTCGCAAGAGAGCCAGCACAGAGCCGCCTCCGGAGAGCACCTTGCAGCATCGGAGGCGTTAAGCATCTCAGCGAAGTGGCTCGAAAGAGGCGGTAAGAAGAGCGCCACAATTACGTTGAAATATAAGGTGTTCTCATTCGTACATGACCCGGTGGAACTGCCCCCAGCCTATGGCATTCATTCGACGCCACAAAAGAGTTAGTGCTATAAACTATGCTCAGAGACACAGAAAAGACCGAATAGAAAATGAGATCAACGTGGCGAAAGAACACGAATATGGAAGATTTATAGCTCCATGATACAGCGATTTGGGGGACGACGACAGCTCGGATAAAATACGACGAAAGCATGACATTACGTAGCAAACGGCGAGACGAACTTCAATGGCAGAGCTAGGATTTATCTCGTCTCGCATATGGTACTAGAAAATTAGACGAAGGAGGACGCATGTGGAAAGTAGGCGCTGGGTACCTCCGACCGCCATCAAATTAGTAATAAATTTGCGCTGCAGCTGAGTAAATTGTCTACAACGCATTTTCCTGAGATGTAAATGCCCATCAAATCATGATTCAAACCCACGTTAAACGGGGTTTACTGGGAAACGTAACGACATAAAAGTTAATCATTTCTTAATTGGTGCGTTAAAAGTGAGTAGCATTAAGTCCTACCTTGCTGAGATGCCCCCTTCTTAGTTAATGAACAAACAAAATACTTTCAAAATTAGCTCCAGGAAATCATTCATTACGAAGTTTACCTCAATCAAATCAATTTTGGAATCACAAAACTAAACACAGAAGCTAACCAATGCAGCAGGACCCCAAAACGTATAGAAAATATAACAAATCAATGTTAGAATACAATACTTATGGAAAAAAATTATTTAGAATTAAGTTAATAAAAGACCTGAAAATACCAGAACTTAATTTAGTTTAATGATGCAGTTAAAAAATGTCATTAATATACAGCTAAATTAACCACTTCACCCCAGGCAAATCCAGAAAACAGACCTGCAAATTCCAAGTCTTAGTGTTAGTAACAGTCACAGAATTGCAGAAGATTAGTAGCACACGCGCGACCATAAGCGAATGCCAAGCAACTTAAAAAGATTGCGTAGTAACGTAACCAGGGTTACAAGATTGACATTTTTCTCGACAAAAATCTCAAGTTTGGGAATTTTTAAATTTCAATTTTACTCTAAAGACCACTTAGCACAAGGCAACCCTGGAGGGTTGCCAGTGGCTGAACAATCTTTATGGTCTAGTATTATTTGGAAGAGGTTCAAACTTCAGAACTCTTGCGAGAAAAAAACCAATCACTGCAATCTTGCGGACGGCGGTAGACCAACTGACCTAAGCCGCAGGAATACTGCACTTCGATATACTTGACCGTGCCCGGACACGGGTCTCCGAACACGTCACTGGAAACCACTACTTGACAACTCTCTCGCCCCGAGCACCTGAAACCGAAATGATAAATTAAACTGAAACATACAAATAATGAAAAATCTGAAACGTGATAAGAAAACGAGTAGAAAATTATGGTTGAAAAAAAACTAATTATTTCACGTAGGCAAGGTAACATAAAATGCTTTAATAAAAACAAACAATGTGAAATGAAACTCAATGTTACATATCGTCTACGTCAAACAGGCGATTGAAAAATTTCTGCGAAGAAATAAAGAAAATTCTAAAACAAAAGGGGCTAATGTCACTGGATACGAAAGCGATAATTATACTTGAAACTAAAGATTGTCTTTGTGAAGTAGCAGATAAAACAAATTAAAATATCTTATTAAAAAGAAATTAAATTCGTTGTAGAAACGGGTAAAAAACAACACTTCACAAACATAAACTGAGTCTACGACATGAGTAAAACAAGGCAAATTTGACGAACAAAATAAATAAACGATCATAAAGAAAATGACTTGACAAGTCACCGGGATCGCCAGAAGCTTCCATCTCTCAAATCACACAAACATTTCACAGAATTCCAAAATGTTAATAATTATGAATACAGTGCTCCGATGATGGACATCTTGCTGCTATTCCGTGTGTAACCAGGCACAAAGAAAATACTGTAGTAACGGCATAGATTGTTAAACATTCAAATTAAACTCACTTAACGCAGAAATTTTCAAATGATTTGACAATGACATTGAATTATAGAAGAGAATTTCAAATAAATTAAAATTGAACTTGAGAACACGGTTCAATTTTGAGAATCACTGAACAGCGAATAAAGAAGCGAGATTTAAGCGAACGATTTCTGATTCATATGTAAATTCAGCTTCTTGGTATTCTTACTTGATCAGTGTGACACAATTCCGAGTAAGGTAAAAAACTATAATCTTCCGGCTAATGCTTCACATAACTCTTTTATGTTGTTCGGATTTTCGCCACTTCCACAACTTCCCAATAATTTGGTAATTTTCTCGTAATAACTCCAGTATCGGCAATCATTTCCGCGGGCAGGACCGTATCCCTCGCTACGTGCAAAGAATCATTGTGTACTGGTGTTCCTGTGGCCTGTGTACTGCCACCTATTTATTATTCGAGAGACCAGGGTAACCTACACGCGCGTTGCGGGACACAAACATCCCATTTTAGACCAAAAATTTCAATTTCTAGCCTGAACCATCTTCGATGATCCCCGTTAAGAATTTGCATCCACAGACCCAAAACCATCTTTTGACCACTGTGCTGAACCTCTTGATAAATACTAGGTTCGCTAGTCCTCAATTAGCTACAATTTAAATTTGTGTAAATTTCATCAACACTCTACGCGAGGTTATCACGTTTTTCTACTGTTGTATTTTACCTAGTACAGTTGCATTTTACTCGTAAGCTATGAATAGAATTAAAGAAACTTCTGTGAACGGACCCCCGCGCGGTCACATTCCGGCTAATGAAATAGTGTTCAACTGAAGCAAAAAAAGGCCCGTCAATTATTTTCTCTTTTCCAATATTGGATTTTGTAATTGAAACTTGTCAGAGTTGGAGATTGAGACTTGGTTTAACTTGTCCCAGTGTAAGTGATGTGGGAAGAAAATGTTTTTAACTACCTACATTATTAATTTCCCCAAAAAAAACTTCCTTGACAACGTCGCCCCACCGTCTCAGTTGCTACAACTTGCCGAATTATTACGTCGAGACCCTGCTTTTTAGCAGTCATAATAATGAGAATGGTTTAAAACAATTCGTATTTCAAATTCATAAATATTTGTTACATTACACAACCTTACGTGATCTACCCACAAGCTCGTCCTCTCAAAACATTGCTTTTACAGAAAAAACATTAAAATTCTTGCGCTATCCTCAACAAGCATTGCGGACAAAATTGAGTTCGATACCGAAATTCTGGTTCTTGTGTTTCGAATAAATATGTCGTCAGGACATTATAATTTTACCAACAATCCAATACTGTAGGAATTGAAAATTTTATAAGTAGATGATTGTCCTAATTAACGGCACACAGGAAGATTTTTCCATTTTGTCTCCTTATCAACTGCGCCATAGGCTTGAAAAATATACATTCCGTTCCTTTCTTCTTCTGAGAAGTTAGTAAAAAATTTTTCAAGACGTTAAGCATTGTACACATTCCCCAAGTTCTCTCACACCCATGATTTTGAGATGACTCAGGGCATCGGGCACACACAGTATACCACAGATATAACCCAACACACTGCAGGTAAAACGACTTTTCCGCTCTTATATTACCGCATCCTGACAACGCTTGGCGTACTAGGCTTTTGGCCTGTCATCCCAGCCACGTCTTATTGGACACCACCATTTGAGCAATCAAGTAATAGATCAGAGGGTTTTAGCAGGAGCTACTGTCACCGAAGAATTTTAAAATTGCACTTGCAAATAGGTGGACCAATATTCTAACGTGAAGCGTGGCCATTGCTCTTACAAGACGTTTTGTTAGAGTTTAAGTAAATTAATACATTCGATACAAGTCAAAGTCAATAATACCAGGCGTGATATGATCAGCAACCTACAAGACATTAATTATTACACTTCGATAGCACTCCAGAAATATACCGGCGGCCTCATCTTGTCAGTAGGTCACCGAAGTTGCGAAGTGCGACTCCCACTACAGAAAGAAAAGGTTGGAACAATTTATTCTAGAGAATAAAATACTTCTTTATGAATTTATATTCGAGTGAAAGGAGTGAGAACACAGACAAAATGATGCCAATAATATGACACAACCACTGGAAAGGTTGAAATGGAATTTTCACCCATCACTGAAAAAGGTATTTCTTAGCTGGAGGAGTTGTTTAAAATTGAAAAAGTTTATAACATTCAGTTACAAATGGGACTCTTTTGCCGTTTTGTTAGGAGTGATAGCCTGTCAACTACTTCCAATTAATGCTTTTAACTTCATAACTTAAACAACTGTTCAAGACTGCGTTTTCCCAGTGGTTACGGTTGGTTTGCTTAGATTGTAAGCAGCAGAATTGGGACATCGATTACATTGCTCGAATACATTTTTACATTTTCTAAAAAATTTGAAAAATAAAATAGCACAAAAACATTTTACCTCGTATCATTACATTTATTTATCAAAAAGATTCCGAAATAGATGAAATGCTACTCATTTATACCGACAAGTAGGTGAACAATTTACCTAGTGGTACACACATATCCCTCTACAATCTACACAGTCAACGTATTTACTCCAACCAACTCAACAGACCAAATCAGGTGATGAGCGTCGCCAATTTGGCGTTCGTTCTAGCATTTCTAGCTTGGTCAGTTAAGCCTTCAACAACGTTGAAGCCATTAATAAAAACGAAACTTCCTCATACGCGCACGAAGAAAAATAAGTTTAGCTTTCCTAAAATGGAGGAGGATGCACGAAAATAATTAATGAATATTAAGACTAAGCTCCCGAGTCTTAACTGTATCATTCTTGCCTTCGTTCATCGGTACATCACTCTAGCTATATAGATCACGTTTGCGCTGTCTCCATCATTTCAAGGAACTCCGAAGTGCAGCTTTCCCCAAAAAAATCTCTAGTAGTATGGGCTTCATGGAATAATTAGACACAATTTTTCATCAAATTCAAAATAAACTTTTCGAGAATTGAATTATGTTCTTGCAAGAACGAAACTAAGTTATGAGGAGTGCTGAGCTCTTTATGGTCCATCTTTTTGTTTTGTTTCGGCTGTTGAAGCATTCGTACACTACTATATTGGAACAAAATGATTTGAATACAACAAGGCAGACAATGAATAATCCTTTGATAAAACACGGCTTGATTCAGCAAGTCGGAATAATAATGCCAATCTGTTGCTATTTCAATACAAAGGCTTCATCTGAGAAGCCACATCGTACAGCGACACAGGTAATACCAAATTCTGCGTCTCCGTTCAACAGATCAATAAATAATGGTGAAGATGAGAAGGTTGTAAAATTATAACAATCGGCAAAACGATTCAGAGCGCGCTCGGCAAAGAAACTGCAAAAATTTGCCTACATGACCAACCATCATTCATGCAAGCAAAGGAAGGCCCAAGTTAAACCCAGTTAGCAATTAGCTCGCAAAAGATGATAATGGCTGAGGCCGATAAAACACAGATCTGTATAAGTAATTCCTGCAAGATTAATAGCAGTAGCAGCAGTAAGCCTTGCACTCGAGGTTAAATTTCTTAATTCAATTCTCGAAGGAATAGCACTGGAGAATGAAACTGAGATCGTCGTAGGATTGCAGTTAACATTTGACTCTTCTCACACCCTGTACGCAACCGTAATAATGTTATAGCTATGGAGAAGGAGAAAGGGAGTTTTCCCATGCACCGTGATAAATAATGACCAGATTCTCGGAGAGATTAAGCAGATTAATTAGCAGCGCGGTGGATAGATTTAGAATCTGCTCTACACAGGTCGACTCGTTAATTTAGAGGCGTCGTTGCGGGCAACGAGCTCCGACGCCGCGTAACTGAGCGGGCTCGGGCGACGGGCACAGCTATTGAATTTCATATAATGATCATCCATTGGATCAACTTTTACCAAGCAGAGACATGAACACTTCAATTTTATGGGAACCTAACACAATTGTCATTGACATTTTGCCACAAAGAACACTTAAGCTTCTTTTAAAATTGAAATAGAGTGCTCGTGTAACGAGCGAAAATCCACAACCTCGAGTCCATCCAAGATCGGGTCCCAAACGAAGGAAGACATTCACTGCGGCTTCGATGGAGGGAGATAAGAAACCGAGTTCAGCAAAATGCAGAGAAAATTACAAGACTTTAGACTAATAAGTGGATGACCTCTCTCTCAAAAAAAAAACAAAGGTACGTAAGCTCTCGTATTAAGTTTGTCAGACGTGGTACAGTAACTGCGAAAATAGTGACTAGGTGGCATACTTTTACGATTTCTCCAGCTATTTTAAAAATTCCACACATTTTATGTACGCGCATTGCCCACGCGAGTACGCTTGAACATTAGGAAGAATTCTCCGCTTGTGAACAGGGGATTTTCGATGCAAATAATTTAAAAGCCCAGCTTGAACGCACATGTAGCTGCTCTGGGCGACCCGATGAACTACGCCAATAGAACAAAACGTAATTTGGAAATGAGAAAACCAATCATCGGGTATGCCGCGGAGGGACAATTGTAACGACGTTAAAACATCGTTTGCATGTAGCACGGCAATGATCTTGCCTCGAAATTAGTGTACGACAATACCGGAACGGCCAACAAAAGTTCTAACGACCACCACAGAATCGGCTGCAAGTCTGAGCAATCTTCTTTTATTATAGTCACGGTCGATACAGCGTGAAGTACGGCTGGCACGAAACCGGCTGAACACAGTTATTTCCTGCAGCTGAGGAACAATAACTTCGTTTCGAAATGTCGCGAGCGACTATTCAGATAATGACCCTACATTGCTTCGATTTAAAATAATGTTCATTTCGATGATAATGTGTGTTCATCTCGAACAGCAGCAGCGAGAACAGCCAGACTCATGACGCATTTTTTGATTTCATGGAAGATTAGTCGAATTGATCTGAATCAACCAATGCGGACGCGCGAAAGTGAACACAAATAACTCGAGAGATATATTGAGCGCTCTCACATATTACTGTAAAAGTCCAGTACATGAATGTCTAGCTTTACTTTCCTAATTTTTCAGCCTAGTTCATAAACGGCAGCATTTAAGCAATTATTTTAACACTTCGACCCCAAAAACGCTCGATCTAGACTAAAACTTCATGTTTCTACCTAACGACAACGAATTGACATCTACCTTCGAACCATGGCTTCAGTTAAAGCTCGCATCCAACTGGACACTGCGGGGCAAACGGCTAATGAAAAAAGTCGTCAACTGTCAAATTTTCACCTATGACTAGCGACAACCCAAAAGAATACTCCAAGCTTCTTCAAATAAAAATTTCATCACTGGAAGGTAATGGACAAAGGCATCATGTAGAAAAATGCAACAAAGCGTTTTTCCAATGCCTTCGCTGCCAACTAACCCATGCGCACATCCTAACACATCCTATTAAAAAAAACTTACACATGAAGCATTAACTGCCACAACCCAATGAGCTTATCTAATGAACGTACGTTTGAATATGAAATGAATCAAAAATACGAAAGAAAAAAATGCATTAAACAAAACGAAGCTAAAGAACCACTTTCTGAAAATCGGTCAGTTCAAAAAGTACATACACTTGAAACATAAGTTCTATTTATTTTTTAATTTAGAAATGGGCGAAGTGACCAGTCAGGAGAGTGCTTAATGCTGTCCCTAAAAAAATGTAGCACAAAAACGTTGACAGCTGCTCACAAACTGTCAAAGGAAGCACACTGTTAGTTCAAGCGTGAAAACGGGATCAATGTAAACCACAGTGAAACTTTTGAACAGCTCAACTCATTGTTGCCGTCCCCGCAGGCGGCGGTCCCGCTGCTCCTCTCCACAGACCCTCCAACTCGTTGAGCTCCACTCACGCCGAGTTTGAAAAGCGGGACCCTTCCTGCCAGCATGATACCGTACGCAACTCTTTTTGCGCCCACACCCACTTAGCACCTAATCACAATGCTGATCTTCTGTGAAAGGACAATGGATTCTATTGATTACTGAGTTTAATCGGATCTTTCACAGGCCTAGTGCGATGAGCCAGTTAAGTCTTTTTTACTCTGTGGTTCACAAATGACCCGGATCAATAAAAAGCTGAATGTGAAAAACGTACCCTCAGGCGACCGGAATTCCCTCGAGAGTCTCAATTGGTGGCGCCCGAGTGTGAATAAGCCGGTGCGATTTGAAAGTAAATTACGTGCTTCGAAATTACAGGACAAAACAGAACCCGCATGTCAGATTCGACTGGCACAAATGCAGGAAATTCAAGCAAACGCTCGAGACTCGTGAAAAGAACCGCCCTACATTCACACCACAAAAACTAAACAGGAATAAGTCAATTACGTCAACCATTGCTTGAGACTTGTTTTTGCATGGTTTTGCGTGAAAACGTGCTGATTTGTAGATCAGAAAGAACACAGTTTGTGAATAAATGAAAATACACTTTTGTCGAATTTCCACGAAAGTGCCCAGGGAACAATAGGAAAAAATTGCTAAAATGAGCTCAAGTAAAACTTAAGGGTTTTAGGGGAAGCAAACAAATAAGTAAAACTTTGTTTGAAAATACATCTTATAGAGAAATGGGTACGCTGAGAGAAAATGTATTACATAATATTTTCATAGCGATTCCAAGGACGCGTAAAAAACCTGCGATTATCAATCATGTACCTGAAATATCAAGAACATGCCATGGATATCAAGAACGTGGAAGGCAAACGCGAAGTGTGAAAAGCGTACGCATGCTATGAAGAATGAGTCAAACAATGCGTTGAAGGATGTGTGAATAAGCTGACTGTAAGCCTCGAACACAGATTAGAAAAACGCTAACACCAACGGAAACATTTTACTGGTGTCGCTCAAATGATAAGACAGTTGTTGACGACGTAGAGAATAAGATAAGAAACACGCAGACACTAACGAATAAATAGTACAAAACATGATATTAGTGTAGCTAAAATGAAAAGGGGTAGTTGACGACCAAGAAAATTAGATAAGAAGCATGATACGCGCCGCAGTTCCTCGAGCGCGCGCGCGGTCTTCCCGAACATCAGGCAGTCGATCGCCTGAGAGCCACAATGCTCTCCTTATAAGAGCCATTTGAGATCTCTCGATGAGCTCTAATACCAGACAACTCGATACCAATTACCCAATCATCCGAGTTATACCTGCTCTATAACAAAAATTGTCCCTGGAGACGAACGGACGAACCCACAAAGATAGACATGATTCGACAGCAAGAGGATATCCACATTAGACGCTTTCAGTTGTTGGGTTGGCCGGGTTCATGAGAGGTGAGCAAAAAAGAACTTTAGACCGTAAGAGAATAAGGAAAAAATTCGCGAATAACAGCAGGACGATCATTGTAACTGACTCGATAGTTGTAGAGCCAGTGAAATCATAATGATGTTTAGCAAGATTTGAGACTATGAATTCAACTTAAAAAATTAGACAAATGTAAAATCGATTTAAACACAAAACTGTTGTCACCAGGAAAAACAAAATAATAAATTTTGTGGTTCCGCAGCTATTGTGACATGGCTTGATGTCGAATATGAGCCTACATGAGGAGAACAGCTATACGAAAGTTTGATCATAGAGGAACTAGAGGAAAGGATATTTCGAGAGGACATAACACAAGATAGGAAAATAAATTACATTCTATCAAATTACAGGTAAAAGTAAGTAAGAAAGCGTGAACTGACAAAAACCATCCATGGGAAAGAGCATACAGTTTATTACATGATGTGTACGCAGACGAGGATAGACACAACCACGCAAACATACATTCAGCATACCATCCCTAATCAAGAAAAACTATTCCATTTTTTAAGCGCATGCAGTAATTTCCACCTGTAAAGCGTAAACTTGCACATAACAGAGTATGTTTCATCGCTTGCGATGTAGGCATTCTAGATCAGACGAAGAGCGACTTAAGTCGAGAGGATACGCTTAAGCTGAAAATTATTCAGGTTTTCCGATGCAAATGCAAAAAAGCTGGAGAGGAGATGGCAACCCGCACGACGGGCGCGTCCAGGCAGCGGCCAGCAAGGCAGGGTGTGGGCCGCGCCGCGCTGCCCGCTACTCCCGGCACTCTCCCGCACGATCTTCATTATAATTACAATCATTTCGGCACCTCTGGACACGCATTACTTTGCCGGCTACATTTTTTGAGGACGACATGCGTCAGTTTTTTCATAGCGTGGTTTCTTCCGGAATGTGATACCTTCATCACAGCACTTTCTTTGAAGTACGCCCGTCTTGCGATGAAGGCCTTGAGGCATTGGAAATCTCACAGATGAGAAAAATCGGCACTCAAAATGTTTGAGCGGTTTGTTTGCCTGATTTTAGGGATGGAAATTGCATTGAATTTCAGTATCTTGCAGAGGGAAAAATATTGGAAACCTTTAGATCAAACTTAAATCATTGGGGGTGAACTTATAGTTGAATTGAGAGAATGAAAACTTATTAAAAGGAAAGAACGTCGACACGTTTCCATTGTTCCCTTTTTTGTTGCAAACGATTTTTTTTGCTCGAGAACTTTTCGAGTTGGCGTTATGAGTGCTCGGAGGCTACAAAATTAAAGAGTTGAATTTACTGCGGAAATTTCTTCCCCAAGAGAGCAGCTAATTGAAAACGAAGTATGTGTTGATCTGTGAACACCCAAGAACAACGTTCTGTGGTGTCATCATGAAGGAATACGAACTGCAAAAAAGTCAACTGGAACGATGAGCTACATGAAAAACATGATAAATATACAGTTTATTCGTTGAAGTGAAAAGCACATTATTGAGTAATAGTAGTAGAGAGCTTGCTAGCGCTTCAGAGGAAACCTCCATGTCGCACCGAAGGTGGTCTTCACATTATTGAACGAGTTTCCTAAGTCATTGAAGTGACAAAATATTTGCAAGACGTAGTAGCTCGCATTCTTAAAAATATTCAAAACATAGTTTATCCTTAGTGAAAAAAAATTATTGCAGAGCAAAAAATATAATTAGAATAGCATGCAGCTGATGCAAGTCAACTTACTACTCAATTCGCGGCAACAACAAATAACAACGCGGGTGAAATTGGCGGCTGTGGTTCTCGATCAAGGTACCAGAGTTGCTGCACATACTTATCTTTGCACTATCACGCTCTTCTCCAAACGAACATCCTCGTTGTCAAAAATTGCCAAAAATCACAGAACGCGGACACAATCTCCCCATCACCACTGTGTGAGAGCATTGATCCTGTGCGAGTGGCATGAATTTCTAGGTATAATAAACAGGGGCTTGCCACATGAACGAGGTTGTTGCTCCAAGCCGCTCTGACGGCGGACCTATCCGTAGAGTTTTTTGCTCGTAGCAACTCGCTGCATTGCCGAGGTGCGGCCCTAGACAGCTCAGCAGAGGAGACCAAAGCACTATTGTATCAACTGAAGGGTTGATGGGTATCCAGGTTACCATTTGACAGTCCCAAATGATATTTGCTCGACAATATTATTCAATATCCATGATTTCCAATGGCTACCACCCCAGAGCAAATGACGTAAGCGAAGTAAGATTCTGTACAATTGAATTACAGGTAGCATAAGTGATAATAGAAAATAATGCAAACCACCTACATCCTGAAATAAGATTGGAGCATGAAACATTAATCAAATTAAATTTCAACAGCGCTGCTTAAGCCTAGAAGATAAACTTGGGAATGTTGTGGAAAAAACATCTGAAGTAATTACTGCTTGAATTTTCCCTCAGAAAAATCAGCCATGGTATATTAAAGAGCGCAGAGATAAAATTACTAAATGCACACATCTAGGAATAAAAAAATGCTCTCACAAAACCTATGCTTTCTACGCCAGACCAAGACACACAAAGAAATAACGTTCTGGAAGACAATGCACACGGTTTCTACGCGAACAAATAACATCGCCCTGAAATTGAAGCAAGTCTCTAAACATGCAGATCAGACCGTCTAATTTGAAGTAATATATTTCCCGAGCGCTACCATTGATCGTGCCTTAAGCCACACATGCGCGCCCGACATGCACGCAAATAAAGCGACCAGCTATGGAGGCTAGCGTGGTGATCCGTGTCACTGGCGAGGCTGGAGGCATTCATCAGAGGCGCAATGGAGCTTTCGCTGGCCAATATAATAGGCTAAAGCGAATCAGAGAAAGTGACCCAGTGTGATCGCATGTTTGTGCGAGTTACGTTGCTGCGTGGAGAATATAAGACTTGAATGTGGACCGCTGCATTAGTAAGCGAACTGGTGAACGCTTTCTGAAAGTATTGCTTAGGAAACCCAAAGGACGTTTAAAATCATGCAATCACGACTGAAAATAAATTTTGTTTAAGAAGGATAAGTCGCAGGAGCAATACAGCGATAAGACAGCTAATCAACTTCCTGCATGGAAAGTTATACAAAATAATTTTATTATGAAAGACGTAACGAGTGAGAGATGATTTTCTTTTACCAAGAAAATTGTTTCAATCACAGCCATGCATCCAACAAGTTTATCAATTGACGCGCAGTTATAACGTAGAAAACACGACGAACAAAGAAAAGTGTACCGTAATTAGAAAAAAATTTTAATCCCGAGAAACTTGGAGCATTATAAAAGAGTTCACAAAAGGATTCTGAATAACATCGACGCTAATTAACAGGCAGCGACACAACAAAAACCAGTGATCATGAATGGAAAAGAAAACTGAAGAGTGCAGATCACGCAACGGAAAATAACAGACAGAAACTGGACAGAGACACCGGCGTCAACAATACAAGAAGCGAAGTGAAGTTAATCGCAAGAATGCATTTTAAGACGCACCAACAAGCGAGAAAAATTCCAGGTTGCGATCGAAATTCTGATTTTGTAAGTGATCTTTCTCCCTCTATATACTTCGAATTAATAAGTTTTACTTACAAAATATTACGTGTAGGAAGGCATGGATTTTGAAGAACTTTTGTTTCTCACGGCTGATGGGCTAGAAATAATTATTTTTTAACTTTTCATGCTGAATGCAAACCAAAAACTACATTGTGCAAGAAGAAAAAATCAACTGTGCATGAAAGTTAGAGGTTACATAAGGTTTTGATTATGCAATTTGAAAACAACATTACGCCAAAGTAAATATATTCATGCTTAGTTACAATATTTATTTAGAGGCGCTGTAGATTAACTCACGAAATTCTGCATTAATTCGCTGTTATTTTACACCGCGTAGCAAAACGCGATTGAGAGTTGCACACATTTAATATAGCGCTCAAACTTACTGTCATCCGTGTTCATGGCCAGTAATTACTAACGGTAAGTATTAAAACTATTAACTATAAGTTATCACAATTAAAAATCCGGATGAGCTTTTGCAATCAGTAATGTAAGGAGTTTAGCAAGATGCAAACGCGTGAATTGTCCACGCACCTGCTGTCAAATATGCGTAAAGTGGTAGAAGCTCAAAAGGGATCCTTCATTAGAAAAGAGCATTTCATAAATAGAGAAAGACGGTTAAACGAGATCCTCGTCATTCAGTGGGAACACAAGATCCAGCTGCACCAGTGTAAAACCTACAAGGCAAATTTAAATATAAGAAACAGCAGTGTCCATGCATCACTAAATCAAAGCCTAAAAGATTCCCAGAGCCAACAACGCTCACTCAGCATTGAGAAACGATAGCACTTTTCACCCAAACGAGGACAGACACTGCTACACAATCATACATTCAGTAGACCACCACTTATCAAGAAAAGACACTCAAGAGTTCATTCTAACGCTAGAAAGTGTCAAAGTACCTCTAGGTAAGTATGTGATTTTCCTTCAGTATATTCTCTCAAGGTTGTGAGAAATGTTCACCACCGACAAGAAAATGCCTCTGCTAAAATAGTGTTCAATCAACTACCTCGAACTTCGGGGTGATCAACAACGCTGACGTTGGCGGGTCCATGAATTGAGTATCTTCTTATAGTACAAAGCTAAATATAGTACAAAGCTAAATTTCAAAGTAATTCAGTACAATACTGTTCGCGGCAAGCAAACTGTATGATCATACTACATTAATGAAGGAAAAAGTTCTGAGTAGTTTTTCAGACATTTAAAATAATTTTAATATTTTGGAAATCTGATGAGACTAAAGTTAGAGCCTCCCTAACCGCAACAAGGGCGTTCCCAAAAGAGGAAGAAAGAAAACATAATTACGTACGGAATTAAAGAAACAGGGAATCTATGCATGTGTCTCTACACTCTGCGCATTCAAACAGCAAGATAGGAAGAAGTTTATGAAACATGATAAAAGTTGAATAAGGAAGAACTGGAATAGCAGTGAACTGGAAAAGGCAGTAAGAAAAAAACGAAAAATTATAAAATTCTAAAAACAAGATCGTACCTTCACCTTGGAACCTCATAGCTTCCTCCAAGAGCGCTAATTCTTTTTGATATCATCCTCCCGCGAGGACATTTTGGAAAGCGATGAGAAATTTTCCAAAAACAACGCAGGAAACTCAATTCAGTTATTTTTGTCTAGAAAAGGGCAAAAATACTAAATTTTTCGCCTGATGGATAGAAGTATAGATGGAAATACCTCACAATTAAGAAAAAATTAGCGACGACCACGGAGATACCCAATCCCAGGAGATGTCATAGAAGAAAAGACTTGAAAGAACGTGACCACAACGAGCCACCAAAAGCCACAGAGAGAGAAAGTGTGTAACTAACAAACGCCAATGAAGCGGCTCGCGAAGGTGAGAAATAAAAATCACCAGGTGAGTAAAATATGATTTTTTACGCAAAAGAATTCCGCATGACCGCGTTCACGGTCACTCTCTTTCAAAAACTGCACCCTCGAGGTCGGATCAAGGTCTTTAGTGTTAAATACTAGAAATAGTGTGCAAATCATTTTCAGAGCCCGAAAATGACAATGGAAATAACTAAAGTAAAATTGTATAAGTTTTTGACAATCCCTTTTCAAAGATTAGAAAAAGTACTGCCATCCAATCAAAAATAATAACTAATCAGCGCTATGCCTTTGTTATGCAAAAACCAAAGAGGGAGAAAACAATTTGCAGAAGATAGCAAAAGTCAAGTGAGCGATTAAAGAAGCAGCTGCAGCTAAGTTCAGAAATAAGAAAATTGATGAACGAGACAAAAGCCTCAAAAGAATTCATCGCGTTGCTAACAAGCAGATGGGACCAGAGCTCGGGAGGTGTACGGAAGAATTATAATCAGAATACCGTATAAATTCCAACTCTGCATGACATTTGCCAAAAGAGAACAATTGAAAATAATTGGTTCAGGATCGTCCAGGTTTGAAAAAAACGACTGGAAGTTCGAGTACCGTAAGCTAAGAGGCACCACGTTCATGAAATGAGTGAAAAATAGAACATAGTTCTATTTTTTAAATATACGAAAAGTTTCTCGATGAAAATGTTTTTGGAACATCAAGGCAGAGGTTCGCCAAGGAGAAGCTAAACAAAGCCGGAGGTCGTGCGAGCGAGAAGGGCTGGCCGGGCTACGGAGGACATTTTGGTGAGTTACATGCAATCCATCGCCCGCTGCACTCAGAACTCCTCGCTAAAGGAGAAAGCCAGCCTGCCGAAAACATCAACTGAATGAATGTAAAGAGCCTTCGTTCCTCAGTAGAAGTGTCGGACAATAAATCCTGGACTTTAAAGGGCTTGTTAGTGTTTGGTCTGGCGATGGTTGTCAAAGTTCGTCACAAGTAAAGTGACGTTAAACAATATGGGAGTATCAGTTTCGCGTCTACCATAAGAATAACATAGAAAACAATGACTGAAGAGACATTAACGTGACACTGGCAGATGTTTATACACATCGGAGTTGCATACATCGCAGCACATACATGGATGGCGAGGAACCCAAAGTGTGAGGATGAGGAAGAGGCTTCGTGGACCTGCCCCGTGAAAGAAGCCCGCTTGCGAAGCTCGCAAATCTCAAAGCAACTGCCCACAAAGTAGCCGAGGCAGTTTCCTATCAAGAAGATCGTGATCGGAAAAACTCACAAACTTGCAAGAGAAATATTCTACCAGAAAAGTTTAATGAGCAGCCTGACGAGAAAACGCCTCCAAAGGTGAAGCATCTATGTACAGAAAATTTGCAGAAAGAAACAAGGAAAAATATACAGAAACCACATGAAAATCAAAATAAGAGTACCTCGGAGAAAGAAAATGACAGGAACATTGTCGTACTATCGAAATCCGGTTTCATGACGCGCTGTCTCGTCTATGATTTCTAAGCCAAGAAATGATGCGCAGGAGCAGAATAGTTTAATGAAAATTAACGAAAACATTTCGGCAACCATGGATTAAGCTCGCGGGGAGATGTGAGCTCGTCCCATGACTTAATTGTGCTACTCGGCTCCAGCATCCTAGAACAGTAACTATTATACTATTTCTTCAGAGTATTCAAATAGTAAACGTGACTTTAACCAAACTTTTCGGGTGCAGTAGACAATAGTATTACCTACCTACAAGGCAAGACTTAGCAGCGACTCATCCACCTGCCGACGATGCTGAACGATCACACTCCTCCGTAAGCAAACAAGGTTTTCTACTGGCTCGCAGGAAAAACGCAAAAACTTTGTGTTCTATAAAGGTACAATTTTATTGAGTGTAAAAGTTGAGATGTTAGTTACATGATCCAACACCGGCGTGCTAATCATTCCATTTTACGAACTTTTATCAGTAACAATCCTATTAGATTAATTTCCCCATTAGTTTAAATCCATTTTCAAACCCACAACCAATTTAATTACATTGACAAATTTTCCTGCCGAATTTTCGACTACTTCAGCCAACCAGGTCGTATTTAAAACGGTCAACAATGAAAAGTTTAACGCCTTTACTGTCGTAAGAAAACGTGCAAACTAGTGAGATTGTTCTTTAAACCAGACTATACAATTCTAGGTTTGGTTTTACGCTAGTTTAATTTTTCATCGGGAAGTCTATCTACGGGAATCTATGTACAAGGTTCGCTAACTAGAAACAGCAATAGTGAATGCAGTTTATGAAACTAAATAAAAGTTGAGGAAAGAGAGTCACAAGCGATAACGAAAAAGACGACCGAACCGAAAAAACATTGTCAAAAACAAACTGAAAAGTTCATTCTATTTGAAAAAAAGAAAACCTACCCAACCTCCAGCTCATGACTTCACATACCTTACCTCAGGGAGCTCTAATTCCCACAGATACAATAGTCATAACCTCCTGAGGGAATTCTTAAAAACAAGAACACTCTGAAATCCAAAAGAGCGCCTGAGTTAAACATAGAGAGCGAAAGTACATTTTATGCCCATAATCGCTACAAAATCGACGACTCGTAAAATGATGGAACACAGAAAAGGTCGGCAAACCCAGCCGTCGGCAGTGCGTAGTGAAAACTGGACTTGCATTTGGAAGGCAGTGGTAGTGACGGGCGGCATTTGGATGAGTGGCAGTCTAGTTACACGGTGTGGCGCAATTAGCGGCTTCAAGCTGTGGCGAATTAATAAACGGCATTCACCGTGTGTGATCCATGCCATAAAACGACGCAGCGCCATATGATCAAGAATAAATGAGCGCCATTTTTGGTGCTCATGCCGAGACATCTAAAAAACAGACGGCACTCTTATAATAGCGAAACAAAATGCCTCCCGCACCGCTCGACGCTTGCAAACCTCGAACTGGGTCAGAAATAATGGAATTTGAAACATTGTGAAAGATATTTTTACCTAGCAGTGAAACGGGTGTTCTGACATAGTATAATTTATACATTGAATTAATTTGTACGCATATTTTGCACCAGTTCAAAACGCTGGCTTTTTTAGCCTCGACCGTTTTGTGAAAAACTTCGATGCCATCCACACGCTGCATGGATAAGATCCAAGGTCTCACATGTAAAAATAGGAAAAATTAATATTCCGAAAAAAAATCGTGATCCGACTCAAAATGATTTTGAAAGGGAATTTCCACTTCCACAGAATGCAATGCTCAACTTCAAAATGAAATTTTTCCAAAAAATCACGTTCCCACAACATAATTTTTAGAAATATTGCTCAAAGAACGTGAAAATACGACACATCGTTCGATAAAGAGCGTATACACATATTTAAAAAAAACATTTAAACGCTTTGGCATAAAATGTATAAAAACGTATTTTGTGCAAGAAAGCGTACGGGCCAATGTTAATTTCATGAAAGGAAAGGAACATTCGAGACTAAACAATTCATTGAATAGATTCGACCAACGAATTTCAAGGGAGCAGCACAGCTCGCGCACAACCCCGACGCCGCTCAGCGCGTGTGTACTCAATAAACAGTGGTCGTCACACACAACTCTGCAGGCAATCGATCACTTGCAGTGACAGAGGTAAAAATTGGCGCATCTTTTACTAAAATGGCTGACGAGTTAGAGCATGAGAATGGTACGGATGATGAGACGCGTTCGTCTAACCTAAACAAACAACTTCGAGAGTCTCGAGCCAACCGTACGAAAAAATCAACACTACGGGGGTAGGCTGCAAAGTAAACCAATATAAAAATTACACACCCTTGTTATGGAGAAGAATTTGATCGCTTCAACGCCTTAAAAAGGCTAAAAATTTTGTGATTAAAGTGAGCAGAGAGAGTAAATGCAGCATCGAAGTTAGTTTATACTTGACATAATGTTGGTTGTATTAGATTATTAGTTAAAGCCTCCCTATCCGCCATAAAGGCGATCCAAAGAGAGGAAGGAGGAAGGCACCATTTAGTATGGAGTTAAGGGAATGCGGAATCTATACAGAAAGCGCGTAGAAACAGTAAATTGAAAAAGAAGAGTAAGAAACAGATCAAAGTAGAAGAAGGCATGATGTAGGTTATACTTGACATGATAAATTAAGGCATAAGTGAGGTGCTACTGTTCCGTCATACGATAATAAAGAGCAGCAATACCTCAATGAGGTAGCAACTTTCCGTGATACGACAATTGAGAGCAGCTATGTATTACTGATGTAAGAAGGTTCATTTAAGTTGAAAAAGGGCAGCAATGCATCAATTAACTACCGTACCGAGGATCCGATAGATGGTATTTAAAAGGGCAGAAATAGTTCACAAGCAATTGAAAATAGAACTGATTTAGAACAAAGATTAAAACATTCTCTGAACAGTGTTCAAGAGCAAGTTGTGAGCAGCACATGAGCTTGTGAAATAGACTCGATACCACAAAAAGCAGTGGTTCTGGAGTTTAACGAGCAAAATAAGTTTCTATGTTATCCTACAGTAGCTATATGAAACATAATTCAAACGCGAAAGGAACAACAGCAGCGCGTTTAAGACTCGTTAAACCATTTAAAGATGAGGTATTGGGCGAGGATTTCGCCTCATTCGCAAGGTCAGAAAAAGAGCTGAAACTGAGGTTGCAGGTAGGAGCCAAGCCTGTGAAGCCCCCGAAGTGCAACAGGATTACGGGCGGCTTCCTAGTGATTTGAGGTGTAGCGGCCGGCGCCAGTTTCCCGCACCTGAGCACACGGCAACTCGCGACCTCATGCGAGATTTGACCAGCACTGCCGTGTCAGTGACGCAATTGTGCATGAATGTTGTGCTCAGACCGAGTGAGTGGAGTTTCTAGCACTCGTACTAATCGATGATATATGGATTTAAATATTTCAACGCCTGTCAAGGTATGAAGGGCGCTGCTTAGTTAATATTGTACAGAATTCGAATAGCTTTACCAACACCATACGTTTCATTAGTTTTAAACTTTATTTCCTCCCCCAACCCCCCAAAAAAAAAAACATTCAGAATAATAGAACCTCACGGTAATTCTCAGCGTCACACTTAGTGCTTGTAATGTCAATGAAAGTGCTATGAATTAAACAGGAAATTAACCAATTCCGAACTTATTTCATGACTATTAACAAAATCTACGATGAAAATCATAACACTGAATATTTCTAAAATTAAAATCTCGGAAGGATAACTTTCTACTTCTATTAAGGAAACTAATTTCACTCGGCGTACGATTAAATATAAGACACTTTACTTCAATATGATCTAAATGAAATTTGCACAAATGCATTCAAAAATATTATGAAATAAATCTACTGTATCATATTAAACTGTAAAGAAAACATAAGATGATTCGTTCAAGATCTATGCTACACAGAGTAACTGGGTCTTCTAAAAAAGCATGAATTATTTAATAACTTTCGCCCAGGAAAACTAAGTCCCGTGACCCGATTTTTTCCGATGTATATTAGTACAGCATGCCCACACAATGCGAGGAAAATTAAATAATCATCGTAAAACAAGAACAAATGCTTTAGAATACGACGAACGTTATCCTTCAGAGGAGAGTTAAGTATAGTGCAATTAACATTGACCCACAATTAATGGGAAATAGATTTGAATGCGCGGCGATTACGAGAGACACGAACAACAGAGGTAACAGTACTCGAGGACCGAGAGCAGTGCATGAATCTCGCTCCGAAGTTCGATGATCCACGCGCTAAAAATTTTTAAACTCGATCCTATGTATAATAAGAGGGACGGAGGAAGCATCGCACTTCCTTTGACCTTTTCGTCTTACAAGATATCACAAGGATGAGTCAAGTAGGAAGCTTTCTCCAATGCATCAAGACGATAAGGCCCCGTGTATGCTGCCACGCGCGCAGGCAGACCTCGTTCATCAAAAATGCAGTCCGCTGCCAGACTTCAGCCTGCCCCAGGTAACACTCCACAACACGGTTCTGAACCACCACAGCCTCTTGTGTGCTGCGGTCCCTGCATGTCTATGTTATTACTCTATGGTGCGATACATACAATGGGCCTCAAGCAGTGGGCTGAATTCATACAACCCACTCCGCGCCCGCTGGAGAGCGTGACCAATTTTGACGGATGTTGTATAGGGTGAGCTTCTTGGCAAGAGATACTGTTCGCACAGAGTGCTGAGCCTCTTTTGAAAGTACCGTAAAACATCTAATGTAAAATGATTTTAGAAAGGATGAGCTTAGAGACGAGATACGTTGAGATGCTATAGCGATACCACGGTTCAGCTCTCACTTGTATCTCCACAGCTCAACACAGCGTGGCGAATAAAGCCATCAGCTTTCGCCTGTTCTTTTGGACAAGAGTTGGCACCATATCAGACGGGCAATTTTGAAATAATCACGCGTAATAACCGGCAATACTCAAAGCTATGAGCTCATCTTTCCTACATCGTAATGCTAATGTCAAGTACCACCACAGACATAGCTGCTTGCAAGCCTCGTTACCTGCATCCGCTCTTCTGAGCGTCAGTTGAAAGAAGAAACTCAATTGCCATCACAGTGCTGGACGTACTAAGTTCAAACCGTAAAAACCTATGAAAGTAGAGCGCTTTTCTTTTCGCGAGCGTCGTAATAAGATCCGTGAGCAATTCACAGTTTTGCTGCTCGAGAAAATACAACAAATTTCCATAGAAATTTTGGCTAGTTTGAAGAGCAGTTTTGCCGTCAAGAGCAGCGGTAATGTAATTTGAATAATAAATGCGGCCGCTCTGAAAGAACGCATAACTACACAGGGCAATTACGCTTAAGAGAGTAAAAGAATTGAATGATACATCATGAGAATCAGGACAAAGACACGCTCAAGAAAAAGAGTAGGTCTTAAGTGTGCCAGCATGAGTTGACGGCAGTTCTTTTGATGAGCTGAAAAAGAAAACGGTAAATTCTGACTGACAGATAGCACAACATATTCACCGACTAGCTCCTCATGCTTAGAAGTAAAAGGAACTTTAAAACTTATAAATATCCCTCGCCCAACTGTGGACGAAACGAACTGCATGGAATACTGAAAATGTGCACTCACAGAGAACCGTCCAGAGTACACCGTGTTTCAGCACATGCATTTATTGGTAGATCAAACAAGTACATTTATACTGCTGAAAATTACCTCAATCAAACTGAAACAGAAATCTCACAACAGATTCAACCCTAAAAAGTGAAACTAAAAATCGAAGTCGCGAGTTAAAAACGCTGCAATAATTCAAAAGGCGACTAACACACGTATCTCACTAAAACAAAAGACGCGCCAGACAATTCCTCATAAGTTCACCACTGACCGGTCGGCCAGCACGCCCTTGGAGCGGCGGCTCTGGCAGTTGACGGACCACTCGGTGTTGCCGTGCGTGTTGCAGATGGTGATGGAGAAGCGGCCGTAGTTCGCTCGGATGACGTTGATCACATGGCCGGGCTCACAGGTGATGCTCAGCGAGGCGCCCTCGCAGCCGTACGCCGTGCGGTACGGCTGCCGCTCTGAAACAAAAACATACCAACATGAATACACAGAAAAAGGCCTTTATTTACCCACGCATGGAAAACATCATGAATAGTTTCAATATGTGAGTGCGTAAATATTACGCACATATTTCTTGATAAGATTATACCAGTAAAATGGATGGCTTGCACTTCTACGTCCGATGGCTGCTTCTGAGCCGAGAAAATTGAAGATCATCTTTTTCGGTAACAAATCAGCTGCTCTCCAAGTAAGATAAAAAATGTATCAGTGTAAACATTTCCCAGACATTTTTTCAAAGATTAAAAACAACTGTACAATAATTCTGAAGTTATTTCATAATAGCATGTTTTTGTTGATATCAATTGCACACTAACACACTCAATACTCATGCATAAATCAAGTGTCGAGCCATAGCTGATACAGCCGAAAATTATTTAAACTTGAGAGCTGCTTGGTGTGCCATTCCTCGCGTGAAAACTAAGGTCTGTAAAACATAAATAAATAATTCTCAAACAAGGAAATGCGTTCTCTGAAACATCACGGAATGCAATCAATTTGTTCGAACTGGGAACAAACACTTCATGAAATAAAATGAGTACAGCAAAATACCACGGTAGTTAAACTTGAACAACATAACTCCCAGAAGTAGCAAACGCGGAAGGACCGAGGTCGGCAGTTAAAAGGTTCAGGTTCCTAAATAAACAAAGATACCGTCGATTGGATCTGTACAAAGCCACTGCACCACCGACAAGAAACTTCACAATACGAAGGGCGTCGATTGCAGAGCCGAATTCTAAAAGAGGCGATTCAAAGGAGGCGAGGACACTTTGAGGAGAGCTCAAATCGCTCATGAATAAAACAACAAACTTCCTGGGACACCATGCTCGAGGCCACGGATTTGTTCAAACTTATCGTGTAGGAAGTGAAGTGATTCTAAATTGGAATAAAACTTTAATGCAAACTAGTATGATTAACGGTGGTAAAGATAGGACGCGAGCGCCACTTATAATTTATTTAAAATTTTTCAGTGATCCAACAACCAAATATTAAGCACAATTTAAGTAGCAATCCTGGTCGCCAAGTTAAGAAATTCAACATATTGTCGAGTAATGCCCCCATATGTTAATTTTTCTGAGTATAAATAGGCACCATGGAAAACAACCATAAGTGTAGAGAATATAAAAATTGGGGTATTCTCGTACTAAGATTTCAAGAAATAAAACATCCCCCGACTACGCCCGCAGACAAGCTGCCTCGGGGTGCGCCGGGACATGCCATTGGAAGGCGGGCCGAGGCGCAGACTCGCTGTCCTTAATATTCGCTTAACATCTTAGCGAGTACGAGGCCTCAAAAGGACTCTAGAAAAGCTCGTAATGAGGAGAAACAGAGGCTGTAGAGAATTACTCGTGGTGAAAGTCTCCCTAAGCTACAGAGCCATAAATATATAGAGTGTCTCATCAAACGAGCGTGGTGGTAGCGACTCATTATTGCAGGCGCACATCCGTAGACTTGCGATGTATTGCTGTTGGCAGGTCTCCTACAGTGTCTTCGGCCTTACTTTGACAGAATGATGACAAACACCACTCACAGAGGCCTACATCGTGTTAGTTGTAAAAATATTTACATAATCGCTTTCTTACGGTGAAAATGTTATCATGGGTATCATAACGATACAATTCATTAAAATGGATCACAACCTAACTAACAAGATGGATGACAAACGATGAGCACAATTTATGAATAGATACCAAAATACGTCATATACAAGTTAAAACCGCCTTCCACATTGTAATGTTTTTCAATGCTCAAAACATCAGTAGATTTTACAGGCTCAAAATTCCCTCGGCAGCCAGGAATTCTTTGAGAGCGTCTAACAAACTAATAACAGGAGGAAACTAGCAAGCGTCATCGGCACATGCGTCATACGCGCCTCACATGACTGACACGCCGCTGAGATGTGAAGTTGGGACCATTTTCCGGGCTTGAATGACGGCTCCGTTTGGACCAAAAGTAGCGTCTCTTCCTGAATTGCGTCAATGTTGGAGTCAGGCTTTATGAATCACATGACTCAGAGGTCAAGTCAAAAGGCAGGTGTAGATAACAAGACAGTGAAAAGACTGTGTGCCACTGAATAGATAATACAAACATACCAAAGCCCACAGCTTGTACTCTAGGAGCATCATTGAACACCTAATGTATGTTCGACGACCATACGACTATACATAAGAAGGCTTTCAAGTTGCGTTGTTTTACGAAAACCTACAGAACAAAAGGAAATAATCCAGCGGCCAAGAAATGAACACCGTGAATAGGTTCACTCAGAAACCGATACGAATTAATTGAAAATTGTGGTTCAGTTCGTGTATTGAACTTGATTTTCAAAAATGATCTAAAAAATTAAAATACATACCAACGCATAATTTCTATCGATGACAGTAATTAAGGTAAAATATGATCTGCTCACCTGAACCATGAGTAACTAGTCATGTTAGCAGCTCAGTTTTCTCACCCAAGCCAGCTTACTAGCACACTTTGTTCGTAGCAAGGCTCCATGCATCATGCAAGTGCCCAAAATGACCCATTCATTAGAATCTAAATTCCTTGCTCTCTCGATCCTTCCATTTCATCGTCGGGGCTCGCATCATCTTTCAACTAACCCTACACCGACCGTGACATCCCTTAATAGACAATCCCCTCCACCGCGGACCTGGAAACGTCCAACCTTCCGCATGATCCAGTATTTTCGTCGATAGAGTCTTCTCGGCATTTCTCCAGTCGCTAGCATGTTCAATTATTTTAAGAGAGTGTCGACCATTCTCGACTTAATTCGTTGTTCGATTGCATGATTCTCTTTCTTTGTTGAGCCTTCCATGGCTTCACCTCCGCGCTAGCTCCCCTCCAACGCCGTCTCTACAATTGCCCTTAACTAATCTAACCACTTCTCCGAGCAGGCATCAAAGGTGCCGCCTGTACCCCCACACACCTGCCCGCCCCTCGGCCCCATTCAATTCCAACCCCAGCTAAGCTCTGCTCATACACATGTGCTAGAGTACACGATGTGCGACCTCCCACATAACAGTTGGCGGACTGGCAGGCCCTTCGTAGTTCGAGAGGTTCTTCTGCCGGCCTCCTGAAGCTGTCAATCGTCTTTATGGTTGGCAAACCAAATTCAGTATGGTATTAACTCTCTCGTTTTTATGAGAGCTCAACGTGCGATTTTTCCACCACGGTTTTTTTAGCTTTTTGCTTTGCTTTACGCAGTTCTCGAATTGCTCCATTCACGGACCCCAATGTGGGAGAAAACACTAACACTGTTGAAAATAAAATATCTTGGAAGATGATCCAAAACATACTTTCAAGTATCTCATTTATCAACAGCGTCATTTAAAAAATAGAAAAGCGATGAACAGAGCGAACGTCTGAGCACATTGCATGCCTTAAAATTACACGAACTATAAAAAGTGTTAAAAAATGGTGAAGGAGTAACCAGTCTCTTAAAATTGGATTATTTTGGATGCACAAAAACTCGAATAGACAGACCATAGAATGGTTGATGATCTAGTCGACAGAGCAAACAGAATGAACAAGAAATTTGTGACATGAGAGTGGACGCCAAAACTAATCGAAGTAAAAGCGACGGAGATCACACGCAGAACCACAGGCAGCAAAACGCGGCTAACATTAACACCAATATTTAAAATAACTTTAAATTATAATACCAACTTGGGATCTGAAAGTTGACAGAGCAAGAGCTAGGTGTACTGGGGCGACAAACAGCGCATGGTAACCAACAAACGCACAGGCAACAACAAACGCACAGGCAACATCAAACACGCCAGAGAAGGCAACAAGCACACAAACATAGCGTGTGAAGCAACAAATACAACACCGGAAACAAAGTTAGATTTTATATTAGCGTCCCTCCCTAATCGCAACAAAGGCGTTTCAAAGAGAGGATAGAGGAAGGCACTACTTAGTATGAAGTTAACCCTTTGGGTACTGACGGTTACTCTAGTGTCAAGATGGCTAATGCTTCTAGTTTCGGGCATCTCACATAATTTTGAAGTATGTAATTTACCTAGTGAGGGAATATTTTGAAAAAACAAACAAATTCAAGGAAATTAATAGCATTCCTGAAACCATTTTTTTGGACATTCCAGAAGGCTGCTTTCGTAAATTACCACTAATTACCATTCAATTCACGCCGTATGGCCCATGCAACGTATTCAGTAACCTTTATATGTAACTTGAGCAAGTTTTTTCGGACCTTAGTTCTGATGAGCTTTCTCACGAGTTTGGGCAAAAACTTTTGATTTCTTCGGAAATTTGAAAACTCAATTTTCAATATCGAAAATTTTCTCGCCAAGCTTAGAGCTTTAAAAATTCATAATTTTTTAAATTACAGTAAAGAAGTAGGCACATGCTCATGCGAAAAACACCCATACTAGAGCAATTTCACTGATATTTCAGGGTACCGACAACTTTTTCCTTTGGAAATTTTTCTCTAAACCATTTGAATTTTCGTACTCAAAGGGTTAAGGGAACTCGCAATCTATGTACAAGGTGCATAGAAGCAATTAAGAAATAAGTTTATGGAACATGATATCAGTTGAAGAAGAACGTAGTAGGACCTTGAAGAAAATTAGGAGAGCAGTGAACCAAAAAAAATATGTTCCGTAATAAAACAAAGAAATATATATTTTAACAAAGGGACCTCGGGAATTCACTTAGGGAGCCCAAGTACCGATAGGCACAATATTTGTTCTTTTGAGGAAACACAGGGAACAAAAACATGACACCGATTACAAATCTGATCCTGATGAAAAAAACGGCACGTGATGCAACAAACACGGCACATTCGACAAACACGGTACGTGAAACAAAAGACCAAGCCCGTGAAGTAACAAGCACGGCACGCGAAACAACAAACACGGCAAGTAAAACGACAACCAAGACCAAAGGGAACAATAATCACTACAAGTAGAACAAACACGACAAAGGAAACATCAAATACGTTGATGGGAACAGCAAACAGCAAACGCGGCGCATGGAATAACTAACATACCTTAGGTAAATTGGGCACGGCAAAGGAAATAAACACTAAACAAGATACAACATGCCTCTGTCGATAACAAACACAGTACAGGAGACAATTAGCACGTACTAAATTGGTGTGATAGCGAACAAACACAGTAAAGAAGCTAGCAAACACTCCATAGTGGCCAAAAAGTCCGATATTAGAACTAACAAACATGGTGTAAGAACTAGCAGACGCGAAAGAGGAGCCAGCAAACAATTAAGAGCCAACAAACACGCTATAATCCTGCATATGAGCCAACAAACACGAAAACAGAAGCAAGCAAAAATTACAAAGGAAACAACAAGTACGGCATAGGAGTGATAAAACACGACATAAGAGCCAACGAACACATAAAAGCCAACAAACACGACAGAAGAACCATGCAGCTAACACGATATAGGTGCAAACACGCCCGGCATAGGAGCCCCCAAACACGGCAAAAGATGCAGCAAACACAGCATAGAAGAGTCTCGGCACCAAACTCTCACCCGCTGACAGGGAATTAAATCTACACAACCTGAACCGGTCATCCTGAGTGCAAATACTCGCCAAGATTATTTAAGATCCCAATATAATACAGGGGATGTACATGAAATGTTTAAAAAGAAACGCCATTTCCCCCAGATGCATTAACTCTTCATGTAGAGAGGCATGAGGGTGCGTTGGTGGGTGCAATGTCGCTGTTGCTGCCTAACTGATGTTGTACATAAAAAAGCAACCAAAAAGAAATAATGATGCTGCAGTTAAAATCCGTTTTCTATGCCAGTGTTCTTTTCAGACCTCAATGAATGACATCCTTAGGTCAAATGTTGCTAGTTCTTTGCTGTTTTCTAGAGAATTAACAAATTGCTAACTAAAAACTTTAAATTGAGCTTTCATTGCAAGTATTAATTAGAAGTTACGATTTGGGCAGCAAATGCACAAAATAAGAAAATCGATTTATTCGGCACCCATTTTAGAGAATTAAAACAGACAAAATGGAGACAGAGGGCAAGATTAATGCAAGTAAAATACTTACAATTGCGTACACATTGCTTTATTTTGAGCAGAGACACCATCTGAGGAATACATAAAAATTCCCAACAAGAATTAGAGTGCTAACATTCATGAGCGAATTAGGCGGCCAGACAGCGAGCAATTCGTAACATCCATGCGAATGGGAAGAGTTTGTGAACGAAGTGCCTGATCTTGAGCGTCTTCTCCTATAGAGCTTCTCGGTAGTCCAAAGCGATGCGCCTGAATATTTCAGAGCAGCTGCAACCCATGTCAAATCGGAGCGCAAATTTATGAAAAGTCTTCATGCTTATTTTTATATGACGATGGAGACGAAAGTTTAGCACCAAGGCACCCTTATTGCATTTTTATGAAAGCCCTATCAAATTTACGGGGACGATAGCACGGTTCGATGATGCGAGGAACTGGCATGCTGCTGCAAATATAAATACTAATCAAACCCGACCAAATAATTTTCCGTCTCATAAGTCGTTGCTAAGAACTGTTTTAACACATTACGCAGTTCGTCAAGGATCTTGCATTTATTCAGAATGCCGTGCAATCCTCGTAGGTAGACATGGCACAAAAACGTAAAAATTTGCATAGGTAGCAGAAATGAGTATCAAATCTTGTGGTCCGACGCGACAGGCAAAAAACCACATACTTTCAGAAGACACTCAGCTAAAACTAAAAATCTATGTCGAGTTGCCTTTCTTTCTCTCTTAAACACAAGCCAACGGTAAGGAAGTTTCAGAAATGATGGCAATGCGATCAAACTTCGCACACAATTACCGAAGATAAATTAATTCTGTCTGATATTCCTCGTAAAATTAAAGGTAAATTCAAGTGATTGGCCTCAAACGCAGGCACTAAGGGAAGAAGCTCACACCATGCATTGTACAGCTTATGAACATATGTCTAGAGTAAAGTGTCAAACGATGATGGACAATACTTGAAATATTTTGAAAATGCATCGTGCATTGAACATTTTAGGATCAACTGACGTAAGATTAGATTGGATGTTAATTTAAGCCTCCCTTACCGCAACAAAGGGGTTTAAAAGAGAGGAAGGAGGGAGCCACCATTTAGCGTAGAGTTAAGGGAACGCAAAATCTAAGCACAAGATGCATAGAAACAGTAAGTTGAATAATAAGTTCATGAAACAAGCTATAAATTGAAGAATAAAATAGGAAATGCTGAAAAACAGGACAGCAGTGAACGGAAAAAAGAATGCTGGTAACAAAACAAAAAACCTGCTATAATTCAACAAAAGCAAGGCCTACTTGACGTTTAGCTATGGACCTCATATATTCCCTCTGAGAGCGCTAATTCCCATAGATCAATAATTGTCTCCCTTTCAGGAGGTCAACTGACAAACAATTTCACAGAAATAGCACGAAATTGAAATGTTTTTGTAATTATTCCCTAAGAATTTCATACAATCGAACAGAAAGATTCACTTTTTATTATTGTAATCGTTTTTATTGTTTTTAATTTCTCTTCTATATAATCCCAACAAGTAGAAAATGTTCAATAAAATAACAAAATACCTCTCAATGAGCTAAAGCTAGAACTGAGCTATTGACGTGTATTCAAAAGGTCGACCGTAGATTTCAGAGCAACTTTAACAAGCTCAACACTTAGGCCAACATTACACAAAGCCTCAAAGAGCAGTGCGCTCATCACAGCACAGAAGCGAACATCCCACTCAGACAAAGGCTGCAACCAAGGCACACAGCCGATCTATGCTCAGCAGCACGAAACAACAGCGCAGCATTGCAAGTAAAAATTGCACTTGCATTTCGAACATTGCAATTACGGCAATAAAAGAGGCATTTATAAGCCTTTATGCCCAAACGAAGCGAAGTGGGGTAAAATCGAGGGGCAGTATAAAAACTTGGCAATGTTAATTGGCAGGCAATTTCAAAGCCTCCAACAATGACCATTCAATTAAAGCAAGCACAAGTTTTGCATAGGCATTTACGGTAGCTTTTTACTCGCTAAAATGTTCACCAGACAAGCCTGGGGGTTGCCCACAGGGCTCACACGTATCAACGCGCAGCAAGAACAGCGCATATTTGTCCATCTTAACGTTCGTATATGAACGTAGCTTCCAATCCAGTTGCAGTGGATCTTACACTGTTCATTAAAATAGTCTGTAGTTCTATTTCCAAAATGCATTAAGCATTTAAAGAGGACAAAATAACTCTTCGAAGAACCCAAAATTACTAATATAATGATTGCCTTGAAACTTTTAAATAGTCGAGCTCATGTTCAACCCAAAAATGATCCAGGTGAAAAATTCAACCAAGTTCATAAATTTCACATTCGTGGGTTTCTACCGAAAATTACAAATGTAAACTTAATTTCTCACTGATTGAAAATCTCCTCGTCATCCCTGGTCGTTTAAAACTTCGTCGTTTCTGAATATTTCTCCTACCAAGAGGACACACACACACAATAAATTCTGCTCAGTGCCCGTAATTCAACATTTTACGAAGATATCAACGCGTAGGTGACCTCGTATCTGAACTAACGATGTATTGAATTTGCAGTGCATCCCATATCGGCTTCCTTTTGATTTGGTTATGGGGAAAAAATGCAATAATGAAAAAGGAGCTACTTACTTACTAGTTATTTTCGTTTTTCTTCAACATGCAGCAAAGTAAACTTGCACACATATACTAAAACACATGTAAGTATCGCTCAAACTAAAGAAAGAAATACAAACAAGATCCTGATACGCGCTCAAAAAAGCATCCACTGTTACAATGTTTAACACGTTGGACTGCGATAGGTTAAACTTACGTTCAATATTCAACTCAAATTTAAAGTCAAATGTTCTTAGCAATTTTATAATACCATGCATTAATTGAGTCCATTAAATATTATCACTTTAATAATGATTGTTAAAATTTTCCAAGCAACCCATTGATGGGTCGTTTCGCAGCAGGAAGAACCTAAGCATGACCCATCCACGGGTCATCTCGCAGGCAACGTGTTAAAGAATATAATTCGCGTTGATGGGACTGATGGGCAAACGGTACACTTGGTCTTTGTTCTTGAAAACTTGTTCACACTGATCAAAAAAATTGAAGCGTGTATTCACTTCCTATAGTACTATACAGTACGATAGTGCAAACACTCGTTCCCCTTCAATAGAAGAACAGTATGAAAGCACAAGCACTAGTTCACTTTCGATACATGCATGGTATGAAAGTGCAAGCGTTCGGTCACTTCCATGAGAAGTAGTGCACAAAATTGGCAAACATGGACTCGCTCACTTTAAAATAAATGCATGGAGACTTTCAAAATTTCTAAGATGGTGAAACGCAGATTCCTCGCATAGTTGCAGTGCGCGACGAGCGGTGTGTCCGAGAGAATCCCCCATTAACGAGAGTTAGAACAGAGCAATGCATGATACTAAATTAAGATTACGTCAACATTAAAATTCCGTTGCCATTTTCGGTCGTATCTCGCCGTTCAGTTGAACATTTTGCGCTCTGACAAACTGGTCAGAATCCGGCGTCCGGAGACCAACTGATAGCGGACTTTTGGTACCGAGATAACGGAGCATCTTTCAATATTGTCTGTCAGCGCTAGCGTAAGCCGAGAGCGACTGCTCTTGTACGATGAACGAGTCAAAATGAAATACGAGGATCAATGTGCCTTTCAATACGCGGGAAGCCCTCAAAACAAGGTTACCTGACGACACGTCCTTCTTCTTTCGCGTAATCCGAGAGTATGATCGTCAGTAGGACGAGGTGGTCTTGCGAGTAGAATTGAAAATGAAGGAATGAAACAGGCAGCTTTGTTTCCGTTCTCACATAGCCTGAGCGCGCATAAGATTTGAATATGCGTGACACTGAATTGAATGAAAACATTTCAAAAACATTTTGAAAACAGTTAACACTCAGATCATAAAAAGAAACATAAGTGTTTAAACACAAATAATAAATGCTCTCTGCGTTATTTACACATGCTTGGAACAAATACATGGAACCCATGAACGAGGAACAAATTACAGGACATGACTTTGATTATAACGCACTCAAGGAGAGTGAAATTTTCTTCTTAATGCAGCCCATTTTCAAAATAACCAAGTAAATCTAAAATATTCATTTCTAAAGCGAACACTCAAATCTCAAAATTAGCATCGTTATTAGCATTCTCCAATCGTAAATAACAGTAGTAAAAAATGTTCATGTTAAGTTCTAGGGTGATCAATCGTTTTAAAACTTGTGCTTCTGAAAAATAAAAATTAATTTGCTGTGCTAGAAAAACCCCGAAGCATTTAAAAGGAATACATTGCGACGATCCCATTCCATGTAATGTTTCTAAACGTACGTCGTTAAAGCAGATTAGATTAGATTATTAGTTAGTTTAAGCCTCCCTATCCGCAACAAAGGCGATCCAAAGAGGAGAAGAAGAAGGCACCATTTAGTATGGAGTTAAGGGAACGCGGAATCTACGCAGGAAGGGCATAGAAACAGTAAGATAAGAAAGAAGTTCATGAAACAAGATCAAAGTTGAAGAAGAAAGTAGTAGGTGCTGAAAGAACAGGACAGCAGTGAACCGAAAAAAGAGGGTTCTTAACATAATAAATACATTTTATTTCAACAAAAAGAAGGCCTACCTAACTCTCAGCTCGGGCTCTCACATTGTCCCCCTGGGAGTGCTAATTCCCATAGTCGTTAAAGCAGACAAAGAAACATTTGAAATCCTAATCAATTGTAAAGCCAGAATTAATCACATTAAAATAATACTAATTGGACTTGGTCTTTCATCAGTAGTCCTACAACGAAGGTTCTTCATGATTTCACAACGTAAAATGAACACGAAGAAGAAATTTTTGAAGTCAATGTCCCTCAGTAAAAATAATATTAAGAAAATGCACATGGATTTAAAGATGAGAAAAATATTCCAAGGTTATAATTTGATCGAAGATTGGACCATCAGAAACCTATCAGCAACAATCACTGCTGACAATTTCATTAGCCAGTTATAATTGGTCGCATTAAGGTTTCAATGATATATACCCATCAAAATTTTTCCCGTAGATGCTTTGCTTAGTTCTGGTTAAGTTAATTCATGAGGATATTTAGAAAGGCGCATGATGAGATCTATTCCGTGACCGATAATCGGTCGTTCAGGATCTATGGACGACGTAATTAGATTCGAGCTTTTAGTGAACTTCCGAAGCCAGAAGTTAACACAAAAATTAAAGGAAGAATGGAAGGTCGGGTAGGCAGCGAACAGCTTGAAAACTCTCAGGAATCATTGGAGGATGGAGCGACCGTAAAAATAACCCAGGCTCTTCCGGAACTTTGAATGATTGCTTTCAATTGCAAACAAAGGAAGTCCAGACGTAGGAAAGAATTAATCAAAGCTAGGTAGTTTCAGCGGCGCTCGAGAGGCCTCTTTTTAAAGGATCGACTTCTCAACGAGATTGATCGGAAATTCAAAGTCTTGAGATAAGTTTTCTTTACCATTCACTAAAAACCCCATGAGGAAGTACTTCGGGGTAGTAAGAAAAACTATGTGAACATATTCGTTACCGAAAGATTATGATCAATGTTTGAGCAAGTACAAGAGACAAATTGAAGATGAAGATTTAGACACAGCCCCCTCAAAAACCGCATTAGAAAGTGAAAGCTGAAAGAAAACTTTAATGCAAAAGAGAAATGCAGTAAAACAACTTTTAAGATTTCTATAATATCACACATTAACACAATTCTTGCTATGAAGCTGCAAAAATTCATGATACAGCGGCACAACGTAATTAGAGATCACTTCATGGCAATGATGAAACGGTAAAGAACTGAATTCTAACAGAAAACGTGGTCACGAACCGACCAGTTTGCCAGCTTTGCGAATCTGAGAAGCCAATCATCTGATCACAAGACATGCGTTTGACTCGTGCGGAAAAAAGGTAATTGAAAATATCCTGCTGGCAAACAGCAAATGCGAAAAAATTCCCAAATAGCGCGCCATTTCAATAAGAGAAATCGACGAAAATTTCCTGTTGAAGTGGGATTCAGTGCTCGTCGCTACAGCTTTCTTCGTGCGCCAGGACTCAGAAATGGTGTGGTTGATGCAACCGCTCTCAGAACATGATATACCATGAATACAAAATGATGCCAGTCTGGCATGTCTCATCGATACCTAACAATCATTTGAAGAATCGCTACGATGGCGTGAGTGCAAATGAAGTTTATGTCAACAGCTCACTTCAACACCCACTTTCGCTCTGAATCTTTAATACCGGGAGTCTGGTGACAGAGATTTCTTCCAGTGTTCGGGCTACACAAGGTAAAATTAAGAAAATGGGCAATGAATGTATGCGCTAAACTCCATAGAGTAGTTAGGCAAACTCGTCTGTTTCGCCCATAAGGTGACTGGTGACAGTTGATCGAGTATAAGTTAGTATAAGCTTCCCTAGTCACAACAAAAATGTTCTCAAGAGAAGAAAGCACTATTTGCTATAGAATTGTGAAAGCAGAGAATCTATACACGAGGCGTGTTCCCTGCACATTAAAAAGCAAACTATGAAGGAAGAGGAAGAAATGAAAACGGAAGGATAACCAAGTCAACAACGTAATTAGAGATTGTTAGGTCAATACAACATCGGTAGACTACGTTAAAACAATCGTGAGCGAGCACTCCTATGGCGAATCAACTTTAAAAATTGGGTAAGACATCAATAGTAGGTGAGCACCCCAAGAGTGGTTTAGAACCCCAAAAGTGGCTTAGAACCCCAAAAGTGGCTTAGAACCTCAAAAGTGGCTTAGAACCCCAAAAGTGGCTTAGAACCCCAAGAATGGCTGAGAACTCCAAAAGTAGCTTAGAACCCCAAAGTGGCTGAGAACCCCTAAAGTGGCTTAGAACCCCAAAAGTGGCTTAGAACCCCAAAAGTGGCTTAGAACCCCAAGAGTGGCTGAGAACCTCACGAGTGGCTGAGAACCTCACGAGTGGGTTAGAACCTCAACAGTGGGTTAGAACCTTAACAGTGGGTTAAAGCCTCAACAGTGGGTTAGTTAGGTTTCCTAATAGCAGAAGAGCAAGAAGAAAAAATAGGCAAAAACATGAGCGACTGAGACGAGTACGGCGTGAAGCAGCATCTCATAAACGATCCATCTCTATCATTTGACGCAGGATGGCTACACGGCAATTGCTTAACAATCTCGACTACAAGATTGCTTTCAATCATATCCAGTCAGGCATCTCGTGGCAAACTTCTCCATTACACACCACAAAAAATATGGCAGAGAGGTCGTCGGCAGCGGCCTGACATGAGGCAGATAGCGAGAACTGACGACCACTCGGGTGAATTTCTCAACCACTGATTGTGATAGGCGTTCATGGGTTTACACAAGAACTTCCAGCACACGAGTAAGAAAAAATTAACCCTAGAACAGGAAGTAATTAAATGAGTTTTTATTAGAACATTCGACGATAGTTCATTCGCTGTTTAGGAAGAAAGCTACTCTCGGACCGGCGCTGTAGCAGGAGGACGCAACCAGCGCCGCTCAAATGAGTCCTGCTATTCATATTGTGAGATTTCAGTTTATACTAGTACTTGTATTGTCAGTAATTCCATGACAGAGCACGAAGTGGCCCAGTCCCCAGTCCCTATATGATGATCAGGTTGCAGCATCATCACGGTATGGTGCTGTGATGACCCCTCATTGGAGGGCGCCTAATGCCTGCCTGCATCATCACCGACGCGTCACTCGTGCGACGAATAAGAGAAAAGCGTAATCACTTCAACGTTTCCCCCAAGGCGGGACACGAGTGCTGGGTCACTCCATCTGCTTAATTAGATTTGATGATCAATGAACAATGCTCGCTTGCGCACCCGATCCTCATAAAAATTTATACATCGTGAATCTGCTTGAACCATTACTAGAATGCACGACTGTTCGATTGTTTCATTATTTAACAGGATGTCAAAAACTGTGTTTAAGGAACACTAAAAAAAAGCGATACTCGCTTCGAAATAGAACAGCTGTATGCAATATCGAACGCAGGAAATTATTTAAAGTAATTATTCTTTGATACACAGTATACTAAAGATTATTAAGATGAATGACAAGGTTATCCCAATAAAATTCAACAGTTTGTTCAGTCGATTTTCCCGAGTTTCATGATTTCATTCAACTTTCAAGAAGTTCATTAACATTGAACAAGGTATTTCAAAATTTAAAGAAGATCAATTCAAGAAGCGTAAAAACAAGAACAAAAGTGGAGAAGAAAATACACTTGAAAATAAATTTTTGTCATTGACCGAAATTAGCCCAAGTTAATTTTCGCAACTCACTGCTGGGTCTGCGACGGGAAAGTCAGTCAAAGATCCCTAGGCGTTCTGAAGGACAAGTTGGTCTCCCTTGACGAACGCTTAATGCGAATTACATGTTCAATTAATCCCTTGTGTTCGTGATAATTTAAAATTACGTTCAATACAAAGGTCAAACGTAACTGCACGCTGGACCCATCGATCTCATTTTGGCGCCGTCGATTGCACATTGTATCACAAAGCAGGGACGAAATCAAGAAGTTGGTGTACGAGCTTTACAGGCGGTCCTGGAACTGGCGACTTATCAGCCTGATCTGGGCCCAGTTAGACCGTCAACTTTTAGCAGCAAGCGATCATAAAACACTGGAATAACGGCCAATGTTCTATGGAATTTTACATTTAAATGACGTCCCATAAGCGAGCTCAAATAATCTCAGCATAATGAACGGGTCGAGTACAACACGCAACGATCCAATATTTTGACCAGAAAGAATATTTAATTCTCATTATTGGGTTGAGGAAGATCGTAACCTCAACGCTCTAAGGCCGGCTGGCTGGAAGCAGTGAGAAATTTCTATCAGGATGAATAAATTCATGAGAAGCGATCGTAATATTAGGTTCGGCGAGAGCCGGGAGTGAGTCGTGGTCATTTGAAATGGTAATGAGTGACGGTACAAAGCTGCGGTGTTGGTAGCTTTTAAGATAGAGCATCTCTGCTAATTGAGTAAACCCAGATTATGACACAGCCCATTTGTCTGTCACCCTTACTTGGAACATTTCCAAGAAAACGGTCACGATGACCGGCTAAATATGTGAGGTTCATTGCTCTGATATGAGTACACACCACAGCTAAAAAAGAGTATTGGAACTCAAACCTATAGGATTCTCATACATCTTGGCCTCCATTAGTGTCTCAATTTCTAGGATAAACATGAAGAGGCTCTCGAAATGACGGCAATTCTACATGAAGAGCCGTCATCGACCGAGCCAAGTTGACATTACCGCATAAAATTAACAGCTATTTCAGTGCTCATCGGTACTTGGGTATGATCTGCAAGTTCTGACGAGTAAAAATATAGGTTATGGTCGAATTCACTGCAATCTAAACTGACGTAAACATTTTTGCGAATGCGAGTTTAGCTGACACTCACTTCATCGCGATAACTTGAATAGCTGCAGTAACACCACACTGCAGTTGGTGAATATGGGGAGCTAAATTGCGCATGTTATCAGAATGAGATGTCTTCGAATAGATTTCTTTTGTGCGAAAGGTGGGCTCAGGAAAATATATATAAACACGTTGGGCTACTCACAACTGCAGCAACTTTTGACGTTCAACGCAAGTAGGTGAATTTAGCTATTGAGAAGAAAAAGATAATAGAATTTATGATCTGCGTACAAATTTTATAGATTTGTCGACACATTCGGAAGAGCTTGTCAGCGTCAGTTAGCTCGCTCGTAAATTAGCAAGTGTGTTTTCTACAGAATACCCAGTATTTGCAAGAGTTAAATACTCTTGCAAATATAGCAAGTACCCAGTATTTGCAAGTTATTGCACCTTTGAAATACTGGGTACTTATTGAAATAAGAATCCAGTATTTGCAAGTGCACCTTTGCGTTACGCGAACGCATTTTCGAGTTTAATAAATTCGCACCGCAATACCATTGCACTGTGGAGCGAGAAGCGCAGTTCTGGTCATTCACAGTGACAGATTCCAAAAAACGCCACAGTCATCAATCATGAAAGCGGTTAGATGACTTTTTTAATACCTCTCGGGCTGTAAGCACAGTCGCCAGGCACACACGCAGGCATGACATACTTTTACGAAACTTGGACACCTCAGCTGGTGTGTGTACCGAGGCAGGATACACATGTGGGTAAATTAGGTCGGTTGCTGATTTTTCCTGAAATGTATGTCGTTGTCGCGGTACAATTGACAGCATAAGTTCGAAGTTGACTTGGCAACGCTGCGTGGCCTTTATGATGAAATTGTGGACTTAAATGGCCTCAGACAACGGAAATATTGAAAGGAAAAATGAGCGTCGTCGACGTGTCTGAGCAACCACTCACTCTCAGGAGAAGTAAGACCGAAACTGAACTGAGCAACACGTTGTCTACTGCGTAAAAAATTACTGTGTGACGTGAATTAATTCAGAGACTTTCTTCGACTGCCGTTCCATGCTACGCTGAAGTGAGATGCACAAGCAAAATAAACCCAAGTGAGACACGATTGAGGATCAACTCGGCCTGCATGAAAGCAAGGTTTACGTAACTGACTTACTTTAAAAAACTCACTCCTAGTCGCGAAGTCACGCTCAGGGAAGGCTCTCGCCCACACGGATCAACAGCTGGGACCAGCTAGGTGACAACGTAGAATTAAAAGAGCTATCCAACTACATCGGTTTTCAATCAGTATGTTGCCGGAATGCGAAAGGGCAAACAGATACCAAAGGTCAACTACAGGAGGGAAAGGGCGGTGAAGAAGGCGAGGAGGGGATCAGTTTGAGAACCACTGGCTTGTTGGCTTCCTCGCAACGGCCACACTTAAGAGTGTTTCACAAGAAGGAACAAGAAGTTACGACATAGGCTACCCCCTCTCCTTAAATGGGGAGTGAGTCAATGGGCCGGACTGAGATCCGATCAAAAGCAACTCGTGAAAGAAACAAATAGAAATTTTGGGCGACGATTGGCTCTTCGACGCAGAATGGCGATTCGGCCGAACCAGTGGGGAGGAAACTACAGTAAACTACGATGAACATAAAACTCTATTGTCTTCTTTTTGACCTACGCAATAGCTTGTGAAAGAAACTGCTGACACAAATAGGCGGAAGCTTTCAGAAACTTTTTTTGAGAATGAATTCAATTTTGTGTAGATCAGAAAGTGTGGTCCAAACAAAGCAAAAATTATTTATTGCGACATGGAGTTGGCTTCGAAAGAGCTAATGACCTTCACAAAAATCGGTTTATCTTAGAATGGCTTTTCAAAACCCAACGCGGACACATTGCATCCACGTAAAAACTAGTGTAGGAGCCTAATAGTTCGACCTTGAACTGCGTGCTGCGGTTTGGTAAGTTTATAGTAGTATGTAACATATATAAAATGGTCCAGTGTCCAGAAAAGAACAAGGTGTAAAACTAGAGAATTCACTTTGACTGTTAGTGACAGTGTAAGCGCTATAGGATTAGATTACATTAGAAATTATTTTAAAATTATCTATATGAAACTAAAATTTTCTCAAAGGAGCAAAGCCCTATTTATCATGGAATTAAGGGAACAAGGAATCAATGCACAAGGTGTGTTCCCTCACACACTGTGCATAGAAACAGCAAGACTGAAATTTTTAACTAAAAATTATAATAACTGAAGAAGTAAGTAATTTGTGGTAAAAAATGATAACAGTTAACCGGAAAAAAGATCCGCAATGAAATAAAAACTAATCAGTTTCAACAAAAAGAAGACCAATATACTCTTCAGCTCAGAATCATTTCTTCCTTCCGTGAGCGCTAATCGCCACAAGTACACACAATAGTTGCATTCCCGCAGGGTAAAGGCAAGTAATTATTGGGACGTGAAAATTTTTTGGAGTGTCTTAAAACGCTTACTTGAAAACCTTTTCCATTGAAACAAAAAAATAGTTGAAAAAATTGCAACATATAATCAACTTTTGGTATACGACGTTGCTCTTGACCGCAGACATCGGTTGGACGGTTGGGCTTCTTTCACAAAAATCGATTGGAACAAGGAGATGCTTGACAATATTCATACAGGTATAAAAAATTATAAAAAAGCGTATTTTTCTCGAAAAGAGAAATTAGCCTTCAGCATCAAAAAGAGGTAAACTCTAGAGAAGAGTGCCTGTAGAAATTTTGGACAAACAAAGATGGGTGGAATTGAGGAAAACCTAGGGAAATTAATGCCGTGCACGACAAGAAGTGACTGAAAACTGCACTAGAACTACAAAGTGCACGCACAATAAAACAAGATGCTAAAGTAAGTGCGAGGTGGGTACTGGAGGACACGCAGGGCCGGTGCTCAGCAGCGGAAGATGGAAGCTTCACCGCCGCCGCAGCGAAGTTGAGACCGCCAACACAGACAATCAGGGGGGAATAAACTCGAGCCCATACACAGCAGCAACAATATGAGACAAAGAACAAAGACTTTTCATGGCAAGGAAACAACGCAACTACTGTTCGGGCGCGCTATTCCCTCGGAAGCTCTAAATTTGAAAGCCTCTCTCGGCGCACACCACTCAAGCAAGAGGCGGCCGTGGCACAGAAAATGTTAGACAAGGTAAAACTGGAGCGCCAGCGTTGCGGTGCGTCAGCCTTTGTCACGCTTTCTTCGAGCGTAAATCTAAAGAAAAAATTGAGTAGAAGTTAACTTTGCGTAAGTTAAGAACTTCAACTACAACCAATTAGCTAATGCTGAGTTTTGATAAGATGCACGCTAAATTAACATGCTCATCCCAGGCAATGTTACTGAGTATAATATTGTTCTAAATTTAGTATAAGGTGCATCATGTCAAGACATCAAAAGCTCTATAAATTAATACCTATATAATTGAAAATTTTAGAGGCGTCATAGAATATTGAAACTACTGAAGGCACGTAAAATATAAAATCAAAATACAAACAGCCTTCATCCAATACAAGAATGAAAAACTAAAAGTAGAAAATTCTACATACACGGAACTGAAAATTGTAATACTATTGTACGTACACATAAAAAAAATGAAATTTACATGATGTACTATTTAAGACAAAATAATATAAAGAAAAGAGTAAAATTGCGAAGCTCAGAAAAATACTAAAGTCAAGTCCCCCAAGTTGCAAAACCCAAGGTCGAAATTCTTCAACAAATGAACTCGCAAAAACTGAAGCTAAGCTGGACAATGAGAGGATTACACATAAAAACCAAACGTGATGAAAGTTTTAAACGAACGGCAGACTTCCGCTGTAGCGAATACGACAAAGAGTAGTTCAGATTGGACTCTTTATTCGTCTTATTTTAAGCGTTAAAACGTATACGATTCCGGTAATGCAGAAGAAATGCTGGTTTTAAACTAATAAAGCAATAACTGAGCGACTTCTTGCAGCAGTTGATGCTAAAAACCAAGCAAATGTGTACGGAGCAATTCCGGCCCGCGCGCATTACTGGAGTGCTCGACAAGGCCTTCGGTCGTAGGCGCACACGTCGGCGCCGCGGGGGCAGCTCATCTTGGCAAAAGTTTTTCTGTTAGACTCGTTGTCTTTGTTGGCTTTGAAGAAAAGGTCGGCAAGTTCACGATTCGGAAAGACGAGGCTTAATTGATCTCTAGGGACGAGGCACATCTACTTCAAAGCTTCGGATCCTCACGAGACGGGAAGGAAAAGATCCGAAACAAACGTGCGAGCAGAAATCCTGGGAGGGCTTACGGAAAATAATGAGGCAGCTCAAACATGATCAAACTTTGAGTCCAAGCGCATGGGCGGCAAAATATTGCGCGTGAGCTAACACTGGACTCTGGAAAAAAAAATTTCAGAGTAAGATGCAGAGTCCATTTCATTAACATGGAAGTACGCTGTTGGTACAATATTTCCAACAACCTTCGGCGCTCAATAATCGCTAATTACTGTCAAATCTTGGTCAGGGTTGAGAATAAAATGACAATGGTGTTTTCATTTTAAACCAATACGACAAAGCTTAAACAACCGAGCAGAGGCTGACGTTAAACTCAAGCACACCCAGAATTCATAAGTGAAGATCATAAAACTGCTAGCGAAGATCGATGGCGATACTTCAGCCTTTCCGAGACTTAATCTCCAGAAGCAATTTTTTATGTTAAAAAGTAACTCGCGACCTAAAAATAACACGGTAAAGAAAACAGAAAAAAAGCACTGAAGGAAGTTCTCATCCTAGAATTTCTGAGTGACAGACGGCGGGGCATACGGGAGAGACACCTCGACAGTCTTAAAAACAGAGGAGAAATGCAAGTGTATTTACTCCTGGGAAATATCTCGGTACCTCTGAGAGAAGCATGATGTCATGTGAGGCAGTAAGATTCGTAACAGGATTTACAGTGGTGAATATTGAGCTGGAAATTCTACATCAGAATCTAATTTGATTTCTAAAAAATCACGAAGTGGTATCCGACATGGCGTGGAGACACCAGCTATTTCAAACATCGTGGTTTTCATTTTCAAATTATACGTGTGCTAGCCAGCAAGGAAGCATGTGCCAATGTATTTTCGGTACGGTACCTCTTAGACGAGGAGAATCAACAACACCTAAAATGACGATGCTGTATGAATAAAAAAAGTACTGCGCTTCAATAGAAAGAGAAGTACAAAGTCGATGAAGTGTTGAGGCAGTATAGCAGCGAAGCTCCGTCAAATGAAAGAAGCGAGCCGCGTTCGAAAATAAAGCAGCAAGGCACCTAATCTGCGAGCCGAGGGTCAGACAATGACTAATCACCTGCACCAGGCACAATCATTACCAGTATTGATCGGAGGTCGAAGTTGCAGCTCTCCTGGCGTAACTCGCACAAGCAGGTATTCTGACATGCCTTCACGCCACGTCCTAGCTCATCGCTGACGTTTGATATCGTAACTCGTGCAAACAGGTATCCTGTCTACGGGCCCACGTTCGTAGGAAGAACTCACGACTCGCGCACGCACAAATCCTGTCTACGGTTCCAAGTTCTTAAATGGAACAGAAAAACCACATACACTTAGCTTGAGGCGGCGTTTCCTTAGCACGGATGCTTTCTCAAAGGGAAGAGGAGGGATCATTTAAAATGGAATAAGGAGAGCGTGAAATTTATGTACGAGATGTGTTCTACACAGAAGAAGACTAATGTGTTCCACACTATTGCATAGATATCAAGTTGGAAAAGAAGAGGAAGAAAAACAAAGAAGCAACAGCGAAAAAGGTATGGAAACTAGAAGAAGTAAAACAGGCACGAATGATAGAAGTCCCAAAAACTTACCAAACCATAGCGGAGAGAAGTTAACAAAACATTTTCTGGCGCGCCAGCTTCACGATCGAAATTATTGCAAATGATTTTTGAACGTAAATTAAAATAAAACTCCACTGAACAAATTTTATTCTAGAAATCTGTAGGCTACCGCTGGAAGGTCAATTTGACATTCGGTGGAAACTAACAGAAGCTTATCAAAATATTATTTCATATTCAATTATTTTTTGGAGAACAGATGGGGTCAGGCCCCACACGACCTGCAGGTGGGGACAGGCCCCACACAACCTGCAGGTGGGGACAGGCCCCACACCACCAGCCTGCGGGTTGCCCAGATCGATTGGTGCGGCAGTAAAGCGCGCGATGAGCGACAGCGCAGCGGCGCGGTGTGGGGGCGAGGAGGGCAGGACTGATATAAAACATTGCTACAGCAGCACCAGCACTAGCACTAGCAGCAGCAATTTCCACCTTTAGCATCTATAAAATTCTAGCAGTGTGTCAAATGAAAACGTGGCTTCGGCTATAACAGTCGCAGCACAACAACCTGCATCTGTTGCCGCAGTTGCAGCAGCGGTATAGGTTGGACCGGCAGTGGCTACATCAAAAAGACTTCTTACCCAGACTGCTAAATATGAGAACTGTTTAGTTCTTGTATTAACAGTAAGATTCAAATAATGATGAGAGTTACAACAGGACAGGCACACACCATGACCAGAATTGATTGTTCGATGAGGCAGTGCAGCGCTCGTCGCATCAACATACTAGATAATTTATTGAGAAATAGCTCTCACATGGAGTAATTTTCATAAACTCGCCCCACGGATCAGCTGCAATAACCCGAATCAATGGCATACACTCGCGGTTTACGAAGAGTTGAAAACTCACGACGGATGTTCATATTCTTAGCATCATGGCATTACATGGTTGGTACTAGTAACAGTCAAATACAGAACTGATGGCTGATTGTTCATTAATGTTAGGTCCACACAAATGCTCTTGTGGAACGCGATCACTGTTTTTGACTCGCAATCCACAAGCCTTGTTGAAATGCATGCACTTTATAGTTCATTCTGTGTTTGAACTAATTTAATTTAACAGGGAATTCCAAGAAAAAATTTCACTTACGACAAATATCGGCCACCGTAAGTTTTCAATTGTATCAAATGTCGAATCATAAGATATAAACTTGGGATGGTTCTTGTGACTTGGGATGAAAGATTCAGACATCCACGGCAGGAAAATCAACTCCTGCGATCCAGCATTGGATCGGATCAGCTACATTTTTCTAAAAAGCTATGAATAGATTTGGTGTCGACCGTTTCGGAAGGAATCAGAGTCTGTTTAAATATATGAGAAACCATTAAACGAACACTAAAAAATAAAAGGCACTCATCACGCACCAACAGGAGGCGACGGAGAAAAACTAAAGCAATACTGATCCTTTCCAATCCGCTCACGAAACTCAAAAAATCTTCGTTCCAGCGAAATAAGAAGATAAAACTCGGAAGATTACGGAGCAGCGTCGGTATTTTGCGAGCAGATTTATGCTGATGGGATCAAAAGGATTGAAACACGCGCTTGACGACACAATTTGCTCCCACGATAACGAGGATTGGCAGCGCGATGATGATGAAGAGAGAGAGAACAGCAGCAGCAGGAGGAGCAGGAGGAAGAACAGAGCTGAATTCCAGAGGGAGTCCAGAGGGACGATATTCAAATGGAATTAGCACAAGGAATCAGTTCGGGGCGCTGATTTAATGAGCTGCTGCTGCAGGATACAAGCCGTGGTGGCATGCGAGCACTAATGCGTCTGACGCACGACACGTAAATAGTTCAGACCAGCTCGCGCAAGTGAGCATTGAAGCATATTATTTAAGACAAATTTAACAAACTTAATCGCTTCTTATGCAAACCGTCGCTTTGCAAACTAAAAAAATCCGTCAGGGCGCTAAGTTTCATGCGCGCCTCTCGATCACCAGGTCAAGACATAATATCAGCACTCGTAGTGCCGCTCATTCTTGCCTGTACTGCATATGTCAGCGTTAACTGCTTTAGGCGCTCGTAAAACCATAGATGCAACAAACCGTGTTACAACCTATACATCAATGAAAGACGTGAGTCATTAAAGAACACTCAAGCTCACAAAGATACTAAAGTAAGTACTACATAACGAGCTCGGAACAGAAATGGCGCAGTTGAGACAAAAATACCATTCTGAAAAAGTGTTCTTATTAACACATAGTAATAACATTTTCTATCACTGAATTGATAAAATAAGTTCTTCACAGCAGCTTGAAACAATTCAAACGATGAGGCGTCAGCTTATGTGACAGAAATTAGCGCCAACTTTCATCCTAATGGCTTTTCAACTTGATGTATTAAATCGGAACTGGTTGAATAAATATCTAAACAGGAATACTTTCAGCATCGAGCAAAAATGCAGAGAGATCGTGAACAACTCATCGTTTGGAAAAAAAATGAGCGAATAAAAGGAACAATTGAACTTGGGCTTCATTAGCAAACCAACGAGCAAAGAGGAAAATTGAGAAAATGTGTCAATAACAACAACTTAGCAGACTACATACAAGAATGCAAGTAGAAAACCACGCATGTAACCTAATTTGAAATATCTCGTTGTAAAACCAAGTTAAAAATTAATGAATTCGCGAGAATTTCAAGAAATAGCTTCACTCAAGACGGAAATTGACCTTAATTCGGAAAAGTGAACAAGAGCTCTCGTATGCACTTTCAAAAGAAGCACCCTGCCATTTCAGGGCGCGTCCTGAAAGAGGCATCAGGTTGAGAAACCCCTCGACATCTCTAGAAAATCTGTGAGCAAGTCAATCTTTTAATAACGTAGAGTTAATTTGGACGAAAACGCAGTACGTTATGGCACACAAACAACGGGACGGTGCGGACACGTCTCGAGATTGCGAGAACTCGATGTAAATGCCGCCACTTAGCTCGGGTGAAGAGATTTGTCAGAGTCCTTTGAAAGCACAATTGGTCTCATGAAGACATCTGAAGCTGGCTGCCCGGACCTGAACAAGCCTTTGCAGGCTTTCTTATGGACACTAGAACTGCGCAACCACCAGCGGAATTAAGAGATACAGCACTCTGAAAATTGCATGAATATGTACAAAAAGTTGTGTGTAAAACTACTTAAACATGTGAAAAGTTGTTAGTGAAACTTTTAAAAGATGTACGTAGATCAGATTAAATGTTAGTTTAAGCCTCTCAAACCGCAACAAAGGCGTTCCAAAGAGAGGAAGGAGGAAGACACCATGTAGGGTATAGTTTAAGGATCGCGGAATCTATGCACAAGGTGCATAGAAACAATAAGTTTAGACAGAATTTTTTGAAAGAATATTAAACTAGTAGATGCTGAAAAACAGGACAGCAGAGACCCAAAAAGCTGGCCCGTAACAAAGCAACAAAAAAATCTTTTCTATTGCAACAAATGGAAGGCCTACCTAACTTTCAGCTCGGGACCTTACATATTTTCCATGGGAGCGCTAATTCCCATAGATACAACAGTTGTATATCCCTGAGAGGTGAAGATGTATGTAAAGTTGTACGTAAAACTGCTTGAATATATCAGTGAATGAATGCGTGAACCAACACCAAGAAATACGCAAAGATGACTGAGTGAGTTTTCTGGCTAAGATGGTTGGCACTTTAAGACAATACTTCAGATGGGAAGGCGTCCGAGTTATCTCGCTGTCACGTGGAAATTTGTACGGCACCTCAGTCATTGCAATGGTGAAAACATGCTGCAGAAAATTAGCCTGTACGTATAAACCTCCTCAACCACAACAAAAGGTAGGTACTCTCATGAGAGAAAAGAGAGAGGCACTATTTAACGTGAATGAACGAAACAGAGAATTGATGCAAGAGATATGTCCTCAGGCCCGGGGCCTAGAAACAGGAAGATTGTTATAAATTTATGAAATAACGTAAAAATTAAATAACAAAGTAGAAGACGCTGAGAAAAATACTACAGTCGACCGAAAAAAGAAGATCCGTAACTAATCAAAAACCAATTCCATTTCAACAAAAGGAAAGCCTGCCGAACCTTTAGCTTGGGAGCCACATCTTTCTCCCGAGAGGGTTATTTCTCATTGATGCGATAGTTGCATTTTAGTGAGGGGACGTACTTGCAGAAGGCAGAGTTGTATAATTAAAAATCCTTGACTGCAACTACAGCGAATAAGCAGATACATGGACGTGATACTGGACGAATGGATTTAAACCCTTCGTGGAACAAGCTTTCTAAACGAACACGATTTGTCCAGTCACAGCTATTTTTTGAGAGATTATATCAATCTGCTCCCGAAAATGAAAATCCCACAACGAAAAATTTTAAACGGCATTATTCATGAGCACCTCAGTTTGCCATTCCGAAAATGAACGAGAATTTTGGACAAAAAAAATCTGTTTTTCAATTGTAACTACACCTCGGACTCGATGACGACTTACAAACACATGTGAAAAAGGAAGAAAAACTTCACACTTCAACGAACGTTGGAAACAGCGGGAGTTTAAACCTTGCCTTTCGGTAGCTGTGATCGTGGACCTGTCGATTTTATTCGCTCTTCTTTCCGCAGTTTTTAGCGATCGACTCGAGAGCTTTATATCGTAGCGAGATGTGCTAAATTTGCTCATTTAAAGGTGGATGTCTTATAAAAACTTCGCCACGTCCTTGAAGTATACCGGCGTCAATTTGTATTTTCTGAGCCCGTCGAGTTTATGGGATTAGTTCAAAGCATCGACCTGCAATTTTGTAACAACAAATCCGTTCATTATAGTTTGTCTTCTTAATTTGGGAGGCTTGTGGTAAACTTTTACAGAAGGAATCTATTTTTTTATTATGAAAGCTAGGAGGTCAGACCAGGATGTTTGTAGGACCACAGTACGGAAATTTAACTTTAACGAATAGGTAAAGCGTAAGCAAATAAACTTGTCGATAATTTTACCACCGTGAAAGATCAAAACGTCCCGCGCTTTATACCAGACATACTAATTAGCTTCTGTTCACAAATTAACACTTAAGAAAACTCGCGTTCAAGGAGCGCGCGAGCAAAAATCTGATGCGTTGCAGATTTAAACTCTTCGGTTAAAGTTTTCACTGAAGTGAAGACAAAAATCTGCGGCATAAATGAACTATTTCCTAAATTGAAGGTTAAAATGTAATAAACACAACAAACCTAAAATTGAATAGGAAAAATGGGGTTAAACGTTTAAATACGAGAGCAAATTAAATTGTAGCTAAAACCTAAAATCAACCGAAAGCGAGAGAAGAACAATCTCTTTCGAAATATACATTTAATGTAGATAATTGTTGATAAAGCACAAAAATTGTCTGCTCAACTATGCGAATATTCCTAATTCAAAATTGAGTCAAATTACTGAAAAAGACGTCTACACGTGAAGCATTTACTGTTCACATACCGAAATTGCATCATTTTGACACACTCGCAATAAACTGCGACAAATTTGTACGCACTGTAAAAAATTGCGAACGAAATAAATAGTTAGTCCTCTCTCAACACAAGAAAAATTCCTGTTTCTTTATAATGACAAAATAAGGAAACCTACGCCATCAACAGAAAATTTGGGAACAAATTCAGCTGCCAGGAACATGATGGAAACTAGGCAGTACAAAGGCAAGTTTCGACCGCGTTCGAAACTTAAAAAAATAGGAAAAATCCGGAAGGAAGGAGAAAAAAATTCACGGTTGGAAAGTGTGTCATTCAATTCTGCGGTGGCCAATAGAGTTCCAGGGAGGAGAAAAAGTGGAAAAGTTTTCAATGAATAACTTCAGCATCGATCGGATGTCAAGGGAAGTTTTGTACGTAAAGTACGTGTTGTCATGGGTTGAGTAGATCGTGAGTAGCAAAAAGTAGGCCTGAGTGATAAAATGCTTCCTAAAACACTGGAAAGATATTACTTGTATCACTGAGGGGAAACGTGACGTTGAGTCACAAGAAATAACGTATGGAATTTTTGAATACTTCTGATTATGACCGTGACACCAACAAATTTTTCGCCCTAGATGCGATGGTAAAAGTTATCTATTTTTTCCTACTTAATTACTTTTTTACGATCACCATTAAACTTTTTTAGACAGACGTAAAACAATTATAGCAGGAATAAAACTCGCTAAAATATAGAAATAAAGTCACAGCGTCAAAATCAAGTTCGTTGGTGGAATCGGCAACCACACGAAGGTGGAGTCATAAACAGCGCTGGAAAAGAATACATTTTTCAAAATGTAAGCAGTTGACATTCATTACGGGATAGAAAAAATAGTACAACTTTACGTTAATAAAAAATAAGATTATACAAAGAGGCCGGTGACAGGATGGGCAAAATTTTAAAGGTGAGCAGAAATGAAAGGTGCAAATTTTCCAATCACGACACGGTTGGACAACTGACCAGAAGACTCTGGCCTACATCATCCTCCATCAGTATTGCGTCCATTTCTGAGCGCGTTTACGCGGCCTTCCTGAGGAGCTTGAGGTCCCTACGACGCAGCGACAAGGAAGACTCCATCGTAATTTCCGCGAGGAATGTATCGAACGAAACCCAAGGCAGAATGAATGGCGCGGAGGTCGCAGACTCCGGACAAGTTTAATACAATCAAATGAGTGGCATTTAGAAGGCAATCCAAAGCACTCGGCAATGATATGAAGAACATGCAAGAAATGCCGCACAAGACACTCGTTACGCTATAAATTGAGGTCAAGAATCTCAAGGAACTCTGGTTGGGATGTCCAGCATGCACGCATTCAAGCGGACAGATAAATATTCTATTATTATAACTCAGAGATTTCGATTGAAGAAGTTCCCGACTTCATCTGAGCCGTTTGACATTGTCACAGCTCGGTAATCTGTCACATGGAATGCTGTTTATTAGATCATTCGAGAGAAATACATGTCACGACGCAGGTAGTCGAACGAGTCGCCCAGGTGGAAGAAGTTCCATTCTACAATAAAACTAGACGACTTTCAGGTACGCACACTCGGAATCAGGAATGTGGCGATACCTAAATAAGAACTGATACGATGTCCGTTCAGTTATTACGGCGTCGATAATGGAAAAATTATAAAAAACAGACAATTCCCAGCGACTAAATTAATTAAACTCCAGGTTATACTCACGCAGTACATTCCTTTCTGAACTTACGGTGGGAAAGAAGGAAGGACTCGCCTTTTGCTTGTGTGTTGAGCAAAAAAACGAAACATAAATGAATTAGTATCACACTTGTTCGTCCAATTCGTTCCTAAGACTCACATGGAAAAAGAATTCAATAATTTTTCCGCGTGGGTGCCATGGAAGTTAAATTCTGAAAAGAGTTTTTTCTAAGGTCAACATACTAAAGTTGCTAGAATTTTCAATCGCACAGATAAATAGAGTAATGAGTATTCGTCCCCAATGTTTTATCAATAAAAAAGTTATAATTGATGATCGATTATCCTGAGCTACAGGATTCACCTGATTTCGTGATTTTTAAAACTACTAGAAATATATTTTTGCATTTACTTAATGACAAAACCCGCCCTAAATGCCATGGAAACATAAATAATTTGTACGGAAAGTTCATAATTATTACATCGCTTGAATGAGTGATATGGAAATAGCTCAAGTCTCTATATAAGTGACAGCTGAAAATTGCTGCTTTATGAAGCATCCGTACGCACTGGCTCCAGGTCACCTTGGAGTGAACGTTACCTGGAATTGCTACGTTATGAAGCCTCCGTACTCAATGGCTCCAGGTCACCTTGGAGTGAACGTTACCTGGAATTGCTACGTTATGAAGCCTCCG